>JBBPMS010000282.1:0-11827 GCA_038090435.1 Phylloporus scabripes | reverse complement strand
ATTTATATTCCCGAGTTTGCTTTCTGTTTTGTTGCTACCCATTCTCTCCTATAATCCAAAGTTTGACCGAGGAAGGTGCACGACGTGGTCGAGGTTGAGTCGCGTACTTGTCCTCTGATCTGATGATAGATCCATTGCTTTCTGATGTGAACAGGCTCTAATAAGCTTGTTCAAAACTAGTAGCACTCGTCTACATCCTCTCTAAAGGCCGTATGCTCAAGAGCCGCATTGCAGCTCCCAACACGTTGCGTGCACAAACATATAACCAGAGCCTTGCCCTCGCCTTGTCTAGGTCTTGCTCACCTTTTACTACGAGTGTTTCCCAAGCGCTCGAAATTGCATGCGCAAGACGAAACGCGAAGGTGACTACACCGCTTGGTTCGTGTGTTTTAAGCGCAGTTTTGACGACATCTGGGTACGAGCCAAGTAAGAGTGCGATATCTCGGGCGTGCCCAGACTCGGAAAGCGACGAAGTATCGATTTGGGAAGGCGGTGGGAGGGGGAGGAGTTCGGGATTTTTGCGTTCCATGGATGTCAAGCGGACGTGAGCATATTGCAAGTAAGGTCCAGTGTCGCCTTCGAAGGACAGCATACGATCCCAATTGAAGGTATAATTATTGATTCTACAGAGGGAAATGTTGACTGGAAGTCTAAGCATCGACAGAGAGCATACCGTTTGGCCGCCATATCTTGAATCTTGATGCCGGTGATACCCACTTCTCGACTGACGTATTCGGGGTCCTCTATGGAATTATACTTCTCTTCGTTTCGTTTCATCTGCTCGTGCATCACGGACGCTGCTTCCTTGATTATTTGGTCTAGGAAAACCGCGGTCCCTTTGCGGGTGCTCATGCCGAGTACCATACCATAGTTGACATGTTCCAGACGGTCGGCCCATGGGAACTCCATTAGCTTCAATATCTGGAAAAACTGTGCTAGATGCAGGTCTTGTTGAGACGCCACGACGTAGATCATCTTATCGAATTTGTACTTTTCCCATCGTTCAATTGCGCCAGCAATGTCGCGGGTGAGATAAATCGAAGTTCCGTCTAAAAGCGACGGCGTTACGTGCTCGCCTCAGGAATCAATTCTGTGACTTACCCGCCTTTCGGAGGACGGCCTTCCCCAGCTTCCACTTCTCCAGATCGACGAGTTTAGCCCCGTTCGCGTCGCTTATCAACCCCAGTTGATCGAGACGGTCTATTGCTTTATCCATCCATTCCTTCCCGACTTCGCTCTCTCCGATGTATCGATCAAAGGAGATATTCAGACGATCGTATTCTTCGGCGTACTTCGCGATACTCAGTTTCCGCCATTCCCTCCAGTTTGCAAGAATGCTCTCGTCGCCGTCTTCCATCCGTTTGAACATTCGCGCAGCCTCCGCTTTGACATTGGGATCCGTATCGGCATCCTTACTGACCTTGACGTAGACGTCGTATAAATGTTTGATTGCGTCTTTGGACAGTTCTTCGTTCGAGCCATATTTCTCGAATCCAGAGGCGATCATGCCGAACTAATCAAAAGCCGCGAGTCAGCGCTGACATTGCCGGAGAGGAAAAATCATCACCTGCGTGCCCCAATCCCCGAGATAATTTGCTGACACGACTTCCCAGCCGCATGCCTTGTATAGGTTCGCCAGAAATGCACCAATGATGGTGCTCCGAAGGTGACCAACGTGAAATGATTTCGCGATGTTGGGAGATGAGTATTCGAGGAAGAGTTTCTTTCCTGATCCAATGGTATTCGTTCCGTAAGACGGTTTATTGGGAGTGTCGTACGTGTGTGTATGGATTTGATGAAGGACTTCACGGACGAGACTGGCGTTGTTCAGCTGGAAGTGAAGGAATTGTTTATCGTGCGTGATTGATGAAACGAAGTCGTCGGGTTGAAACTAGGAAATTATCGCGTCAGCAACTGGAACGAAACTCGCCAGAGACTCACGTTTTCGAGAACGCGATTTGCAAGATTATCTGGTTTTTCGGGGAGTCGGAATCGAGGCAAGGCCACTGTAAAGTCGACTCCCTTCTTTCCATAATCGACGCCCGAGTAAGCTTGTTCTATCGTGAGCTGGGGCAAACGATCGGATATGCGTTTTGCGATGGCAGTCCGAAAAGCATCCAACACGCAGGAGGAAGGGTCCGTTCCGGGCACGTGTGGAAGAGAAGGGAGAGAGGAAACCATAGTTCGGAGATGTCGAATGCGGTGAACGGTCTGGAGTAGACACGCCAGGGCGAATGATAAGGTAGTGGTGAGAAAATAAATAAATAAATGTGTTCATGTCGCGCTCATCGTCAAAGTCACAGACGCGACCTTCTGCTCGCATCCGAATAGCCAATGATTCCATCGTAGAGCGTGACCGCGTCGATGGCCCAATTCCTTCCAGCCTCAGTTTGCTCTCTGCTCGCAGGCCCTCCTGGGCCCCACCGCTCTACAGCACCCCACAAGACAGCGCCGTCCCTGCCGGAGTGACCTCGTACCGTGATGTCTCGACGCTCAATTTCATTGCCTCATCAGCCAGCCGGCGATCCCAACCTTCCACGTCCCCGGACGACGGAGGCAACTTCAGGAGGAGCTTGCAGATCGATATGAAAGACCTCGTTGGAGACGCAGTTGGAAATGTCAGTTCTTGGAACACCACTGTATTCGGGTCTGACCTAGACATGCAGATGAGTATTAGTCCGACAAGTCGCGATATTGTCCTCGCAGCGTAAGCCAATGGAATCCATTAAAAAGTGCCCTTTCCTGAACAAAGCGATCAGCCGGCGTGGGCTCTTTATCATTGACCTCGAGGCGCCTCTTGAGATACCCAGATTCGTGCCCCAAGGCGGCACCTGGGACGTGGCGGACGTTCAGTGGAATCCTCACCAAGCTCGTGCGGAGTATGTCATCTCTACCTCCTCCGAAAAGCTGTAAGTTCTAGCTGTCTACATCGCACTTTGCTTATTCAAATCCTAGTCTCATATGGAACCTCATGATGGTAGGAAAGAGTTCCATTAAACACATTCTACACTCCCATTACCGCGCGATAACGGATATCAACTGGCACACGAAAGAGCCAGACACAGTATCTAGTATCGGTATCGATTCATGGGTCTGGTCCTGGGACCTTCGAGAACCACGGAAGCCAGTGATGGGTAAACAATAGTTCTTGTATGTTGTCAGTCGCTAATACCATTCACCCTCAGGGCTTTGTGCATTCAATTGTAAGAATTCCTAGACCAATTAACCGCTTTTCTAATGCTATCGCAGCTGGGGGCACACAGGTCAAATGGAATCGCCAGGACCCAAACGTGCTTGCCTCTTCGCATATGGACGAGGTTCTCATTTGGGACCGTCGGGTTAGTCGGCTAGTTGTGCTTCTTTTTCGCCATTCTAACGTTGAATGTACAGAAAGGCTCCCTCCCTACTGCTCGTATCCGGGCTCACAATGCCAAGATATATGGTATCGACTGGGCACACGGCCGAATGCATGACTTGGTCACATGTTCTCTGGACAAGACGATCAAAGTGTGGAACGTTCAGGACTCCTCGACTTCTGACTTTCCTCGCACTGGGTCCGGCTTTCAAAAAAGTTACAAACAATTACCCCAGCCTTTGACTACGATCACGACGCGTTATCCCGTATGGAGGGCACGCAATCTACCATTTGGAAGTGGTATATTAAGTTTACCCCAAAGGGGCGAAACGGCTCTTGAAATGTGGGTGACCGGCAATGACGTGGTTCCAACCGAGGTTTTTGAGGGGCATACGGATGTAGTCAAAGAATTTGTCTGGAGAAAGGGTGGTTTGGGTATGTATCTGTTTATCTTCTGATCGTCTTTTGACGGCCCCTGCGGTTTTTCAGAAGGAGCTGAGTATCAACTGATCACTTGGTCCAAAGACCGGACTCTGAGATTTTGGCCAGTTGATTCAGAGACAATGGAGGCAGGTGCATCCTCGGCATCTGCTAAACAAGTGCTTACTATGCTACCTTAGAAAGTTGGATATGCTCCTGGATCATCCAAAATACCGACCCAATCCCGCTTATTCAGCGACTTTGGAAGATCACATCAATCATTCAGACATGCTCCAGAAGTTTCGGACTCGGGGCCGGCGTTATCTGCCCCAATCGGCTCGCGAAGCATATTGGCGGAGGTGCGTGCAGGACCACCACCCGTTTCCGGGACAAAGAAACCTGCGAATCCCGTGCTGCAACCCCATCATGGAAGTGCTGCTAGGGGCAAGGGCATGTTGTTATTCGATTCAGGATCGTCTGCAGCCCAACACCAAATGCACTTTCGTTATCCGCAAGCTATCAGCGAGACGCTTCAGACTCGTATTCGACACGACCAAGGCGAAAGTCAGAGTCAAACACCGAACCCACTGCCATCAGATAAACTACCCATTGCGACCCCGAGCACAAATATGACGATGTCACGAGGTCCGAAGAGCGCTCGGGTGGGTATGGATCCATTCACGTGGTTGGCAAGTGTTCGAGTTGGAGGGCCAAGGGATGAAAGTCCTGGCAGAGACAGTGGGGTGAGCAGCGAGTCAAGATCGAGAACATCACATGGAATGGACGATGACACTGCAAGAGGTCAAGGGCAAAAGAGAAAAAGAAGCGAGAGTCGAGGCAGGGAAGGAAAGGAGATCGAAGGTGCTCAGAGTTTACCTGACGAGTAAGACCCATTCCACCAATTATGATCTATAAATCAGCTCTGACGAACGCAGAATCACAACGGTGCTTACTAAACTTTCTACCTCGAAAATTCGTCTTGAGAAAGTATGACTTCCATTGTCTCCCATTACTTTCACTGACTTTTGTTAGCACGATCTCACGAAAAAGCGGACTTGTACTTTGGGTCTTCATGGCCCCTGGGGGGAGTCGTCTTCGGTTTTCATCCGCATTTCTTTCCGATTTCCCAAAAATTATCCCCATGCACCTCACCCCGAGGGCACACCAGAAATTGACCTCGAGCGTAGCCCGTTGATCTCTATGCAAAACCGAGCCTTCATGCTTCGGCGTCTTAAGACTATCAGGGAACGTCGAAGACCGTGTCTCGAGGCTTGCCTCAGGTTTTTATTGTTTGGGGATGAGAATGAACAGGTGGGTATTCCGGTGGACATGAGATCAGGGTCATCCTCGGAAGAAGACGAGGATCCAAACACGAGAAAGTCGAGGGATATCACGGTCTCGCTACTGAGAAACAGTAAGAACCTGGCAGAGCCCAGGACTTCACAGGGTGTCTTTGGTCCCAATGGCAAGATCTTTGTTCATTCTCCGCTGCTGTAAATTGAAAATATCTTGAACAGGTGAATTGGTATGTTTCTTCAGAGCCACGCCCCGCATAGTCCGTACCCATCAAATAGGCGGGGAGAATGAACTTCCTAGCTCGCCAGCGACTGCTCCACGTCCCGCGCAATTTTCCCAGTCCCCCGCTTCGTTATCCGATGCCGTCCGCCGTCTTTCACTTGCTGCTACAGACCGACGTCTGGGAGCGGACTCTCGACGACCGGGAGTCAGCGAACATACATTGCGCATCATGACTAACCTTCTTACATTCTCCCAGCGAAAGGCACAGCGTGATTTTGGTTTTGAGACGACGGACGACACTATCACCGACGATCCAGGCAGCAACATTCCCATGATTCCTACGCATCTTAGCACTGTTTTCATCAAGGTATCAAAAGAATTATTACTTGCGAGGCGAAAGGTTGCCGCAGCATATATCTTCCACGCAGGCACACTAGAAGATTTGTGTCGCGTCAATGCTAATATCGCAAGGGAACACGGACAATTTGCACATGAGAGAATGTTTTTGACGCTACAAAGCCTATTTCCTGCTCACGCGGCAACACAGGATGTCTTTGGTGTAGTTTCTCGCCGAATTATTACGCAGGTGTTGGTACCTCTGAAAACGTTGTCAGCATACGATTCATTGGATTGCATAGGCATGCCGAATTTTGCATAACCCGTGACGTGCAAATGCTTGCAATGTTAGCTGTAGTCATTCTGAAAGCATATATTGCAACTGGAGAACAACGTGAGTGGTTTCGATGCTCAGCTGCGACGCAGTGCTCAGCGATTGAGCAGCTACTATCACTCATACCCCATCCACCAAGGAAGTCTCACCAATCGTCTCCAAGAACGAGGGCGACTATTTCAGTTTATCTAGATCCAAGGATCCTCGAGCAACCGTCCTATCCCCTGCGTGGCCCCGATTACCCTCTACCTCCCCTACCACCACTCACTATGTTGTCGCAACTTCTCTCTCCACATCTACATCCTCGAAAGGGTCATGGTCAAGCTTGTTCAATACTGGCAGTGTCCGTCAGTTCATGTCGGGCGTCCACGAATCAATCTCAACACCCCTCGACACGATACCCAGTAAAATCACTGTTTCCATTCCACAACGCGAAACCGTGCTTCGCCTTCCTAGCACCGATTCACCACGGCACCTGCGTAAGAGGGATCAAGGATCGAATGGATCGCCCATCTCCAAGTCCTGGTCCGAAACGCAGATTGTTTCACCGGTCAATCGACCGCCTTCGTTCGCGGCAAATAGTGGGAAGCGCCCAGAACGGGCACAGGTTGCTAGCGTAAAGCATACCATACAGGAAAAGAAGCTTGTCGTTGAAGAAGAATTTGAACCATACGCCCAGCAGTACGACTCCAGTTTCCGCACCATTCTTAGTGCTTATTGAATGTCGGCAGAGCGAGGCTAGACCCTGAACTTCTCTCGCAATTGGCATGCCATATCCTAGCATACGCAGATGTGCTGTTCAACTGGCAATTGTTGAATAAACGGCTCGAGCTACTGAACACCGTCAAGACGTCGTCCTTTGTGAGAACCCCACACCAGAAGTTAGACATGAGATTCGGTGCCCATCTTGTCGTATGTGTGCAATTTTCGGCCGCTTATATTTGCGCAGATATTCAACCCACATGTGGGCAGTGCGGTCATGGCTACATGTCTGACGATGTTTCGTGTTCCATGTGCGGTAGTTACCAGACGCATCCGCGCTGTTCTGTATGTAGACTCCCAGTCAAAGGTAGGTCCTCATCACATATCCGAGGCCGTCACTCAGATGTTTGTAGGTCTTTCGCGGAGTTGTGGTCAATGTATGCATATCACGCACGTCAAGTGTTGGCGAGATCGACGATCGGACACATGCGGCACTGGATGCGGTTGTCGGTGTAGCGGAGGTCCAGCGTCCGACCGTTCGCCTGTATCTATTCCAGTTCTCTTGTCGTAGGAACTCAGTGGCTGGTCTCAAACAACTATTCGATACTTAGGATTCTTATGATGACCTTGTGTGAACTTGGACACGACAGCTTTCGAAGAAACCTCTGGCTCAGCTGATGATAGCATGCATTCAGAGGTTTGGAAACCCGTGGGCGCGTCATGGCAGAGAGCTTGTCGTCCCCTCGGCGTGCGAGCGCAACACCGAATAACATAATGTATTGAGAGTGGAGGACAACGACTCGGACTGTACTACTCCCGAAAGCTCATGCCCTTACTATACCCGCACCAAAATGGCCATATACACCACTTGGACGACAGCTTCAAAAAACAAGAAAGTGATGCGCCGTTTTCGCTGAGCATGGGACACTGTGACTGGAGTCGCCGTACTAGATAGATCAGGTAGGACAACAGAGCGAAGGGAACGCAGCTGATGAGACGGGCTCAGACCATTGAACAAGCGATATAGAAAGAGTACTTGCCAAGAAGAACGCGTTGGCAGCGAATGCATAGAGAAATACTATGGAGTATATTGTCCTCCCGGGATTTATCAGCCCCGTAAGCAACGTCAGAATAACCCTGCTCAATGGTGGGCAGCGGTATTGCAGAAAATACGTGGCTACCTACCCAACAAACTTGTAGCCTCCATAGGCAATGAGATCTATTACTTGACCTGGGCCCTGGACATTGAGCAAGTAGCATCCACCTTTTACGAAGAGAAAGTCGAGTAGGACTACGACGAGCGCACGCGACGCGGATGTGCCAAGAATCTGAGGGTGAAAGCGGTCCTGAAGACCAGTCTGCAGGGCCACTACGAGGATATAGGTGACGAGGGCCATAACTGCGGAAACGATTGTGAAAAGGGCGCAGTGCGCATGGACAATGTACATACGTGGAATGTACAGGTCTGGACAATTTATGTCGTCTCTGGGAGGCTGCCACTCAGTTTGGCCAGTCTCTAGACGGCGTATTTTGCGCGACCAAGGTCTATGCCTCCACGGAAAGACGACGAGTTGCAATTTTTTCATGACATATGAATTGGAGACGTTGAAGTGGTGCTTGAGAAGGGACAGAGGGATCAATCCGCCAAACTGGGAGGGTCCACATCAGTATCATGTTGGGCATGGAATGGGTTAGACTGACGTTCTTTTGCACGTATTCCTGCCCGGCAGCCACTGCGCTCTGGCCGAGCTGCATGCCGAACTGGGCTGTTGTGTCATCCATGCCCCATGCCGCAAAGTCTGGGATGTGGTGTGGTGCAGGCTGCTGGTATCGCTGGTAACCCTGTGGTGATGCTGGGCCGGGACCGGGCGTCGATGGTGGCTCTGGGATATATGCTGGGTGTGTCGGAACTGGGTGCTGGAGCGGCGGCGGCGAGCGGGAGTAGTACGTGGTCATCGTGCACGGCCAGCTGCGCGTTGTCGGCAACGAGCTCGATACTGGAGCAAGCCAAACAAAGCCAAATGCCGCTTAGGGAGGGAGCGCATAAAAAATGAAACTTGGCGCGGCTCTCTTCTCAACTCCTTGTTCATCCACTCTTTCTCCCCGACGCCGTCCTCACCGCATCATGTCTTTCTCCCCGGTGCGCGTCACCACAACTCCAGCTATCAAGAACGCACCACTCGTCGGTCTCGCCGAGGGTAATGGTTATTTTTCCAATGCGCACCTCGCCGCTCTCGTTCTTGGTGTCCCTTACATCTTGAAACGTGTCACCCCGATCGTCAACCGTGGTGGTCTCAAAACCTACATTTTCTTGGTTGTTATCCTCGGGGTTCCCATTACCGTCGCGTACTGGACGCTCGCGTCCATGTATGGTAAACGCAAGAACCAAAAGGTCATCCTTCCTTTGAAGGAAATCGAGGAGTATATCACCATCCACGACCCCGAGCTCAAGGCCCTTTACCATGGCAAAGAAAAAATCCCTATGCAGGTCTTCCATGACGCGTACTTTGAGGGAAAGATCGACTTCAACGGTATGTTTCACTACCCTCTTACGTCATCATCCATTCATTCATTCCAGGTGACGTGCTTGACATTATGGAACAGCGACATGACTGGGCCAAGATGGTCTTCACTCCTGAGCTTTTCAAATACGTCTTCATGAATCTTTTGCCCGAGGTCATTGTCCACTCCAAGAGCCAAGACGAAGAGCAGGTCCGTGATCACTACGACAGAGGTGATGACTTCTATGAGTGGTTGGTTTATTTGTAAGAATATCTGTTTCTTTGGTTGATCTTGTTCATGTAGGTTCCTCGGCCCTCGTATGATATATACTTCTGGTGTCGTCACCAACCTGGAGGAAGGCGAGACGCTGGAGCAACTCCAGGATAACAAGCTTGCCCTCGTTTGTTCCAAGCTCAACCTTCAGCCCAGTGACCGTTTACTTGATGTTGGCTGTGGTTGGGGCACATTGGCTGCTTTCGCGGCGAAGAATTACGGATGTGATGTCACTGGTATCACTCTTGGCAAGAACCAGACCAAGTTTGGTAATGAAAGGATCAGGAGCAATGGCGTTACTCCGGACAAGGCGAGAATTTTGTGCATGGACTACCGTGAGATTCCCGGCGGACCTGGCCACTTCACTAAGGTTGTCAGCTTGGAGATGGCCGAACATGTAGGAATCAGGCGCTACGGTGCTTTCATGAGGCAGATGTACGAATTGTTAGATGACGATGGTATTTTTGTCTTGCAAGTCGCCGGTATTCGCCCCTCGTGGCAGTACGAGGATCTTATTTGGTGAGTTTCAGGATGATTTCGATTCGTGTGTTGGATTCTCATTCTTGTTTTGTAGGGGTCTCTTCATGAACAAGTATATCTTCCCTGGTGCAGATGCTTCTTGCTCTCTCGGTTGGGTAGTTAACCAGGTGGAGGCCGCCGGTTTCGAGGTCAAGAATATTGACGTCCTCGGTGTCCATTACTCTGCAACTATCTGGAGATGGTATCTCAACTGGATCAGCAACAAAGATAAGGTTATTGAGAAGTATGGTGATCGGTCAGTGTTACCTTAACCAGTGTGGGGAGTGCAGAGCTGATTTCCATATTGATAGCTGGTACCGCATCTGGGTGTTCTTCCTTGCGTACTCCACCATTATTTCGCGTCAAGGCTCGGCGTCTGTTTTCCAGCTGACGTTGCACAAGAACCTCAATGCGTATCACCGTATCAATGGCGTTCCTTCGCATGCTTCAATACACAACAAGCAGCGTGATGGTAGGGAGTGGAGCTCAATTGAGTAGATTCGTCCCTCCTATTGGGATTGGGGTAGGAGAGGTGTGTGATAGGTATTATACATAGCAGATGAAATACCTTTGGATCTTGGCTATATACCGGCATCTGCTTAATTTTAATTCCTTAACCATGTTTGTAATGGTCAGATCATTGGACAAGAGGGTGAGGGTGCTTTATGCTTTTCTTTTTAGGATGCCTTGCACTGCCTTTTTCCTTAATGTCAAGTTGTCCTTGATGCATTGGGAGTTTTAATATTTAAGGGGCCTTAAATATAATTTTTAAATTGATTTACAAAGTAAAATATAGTAAATATATCTATTAGGGGGCTTATATCAGTGTGTAAAAGGAATAAGATTGGGTGACAAATTTTGAGGTGTAGGTGTAATTGGACAAAAAAAGAAGTACAGTGACCTCAAAAACCCTTTCCATACTAACCTTGACAGTAGTGCACTTTGTGCACTGCCAAACACTGGGAATCTCACTTAGCTTTGGTAAGGTTGTAACTAGTACATACATAAATAGTACATACTATTGGTGACAATATTGCCTCTTGGATCATGTGATTTGGTTTATAGGATATTGAGATATGGTCAATTCAAAACAGCAATACCATAGAAAGGGTTTTTGAGCTTTTGAATAAAAAAGGGTATTTGGATATTATTAGTACTTGGTATAGCCCTCTTTTGCATAAGCACTGCTTGAATCCTCCTAGGCATGCTTTCAATCAACTTCTGATACTCCTCAGCTGGTATCCTATCCCATTCCACCTGAACTTTTTCCTATATGTAAGTCATGAGTCTTACTAAGGGGGTTTTTATACTATACTATACAAGCCTTCTCTTGAGACAACCCCAGAGATGTTCAATTGGGTTTAGGTCTGGATACTATGCAAGCCATACCATAGTGGTCAATTCTTGCTCCTCTAGCCACCTCTTGACTATCTTGCAGGTATGCTTAGGGTCATTGTCTTGCTAAAAGATGATGTCAGGAGGATTAAGATCATATTACTTTAAGGTTTGATGAAGCTTATTCTTGAGGATAGAGATTCCTATTTGTCCTACCATCAATCTTGGTTGCAAAACCAACTCCCTCACAAGTCATATAGCCCCACATCATGAGAGAACCATATGGTTTCTTCTACCAGCCTATCACTAAGCTCCTTGCTTGTCCTTTTCTATGCCCACTTGTACCCATCTGATCCTAGGCAATTGATTTTGGTCTTATCAGACCATACTATGTATCTTCTTCCAGTCCTCAAGAGTCCAGTTCTTGTGAGCATAGGCATAATCCAAACAAGCTTTGTAATGCCTAGAAAAGAGAATAAGGTGTTTGAACTTGACCACAGCTTTTATACCAGATTTATTCAAGTGGAGGTGGA
>JBBPMS010000281.1:4186-26999 GCA_038090435.1 Phylloporus scabripes | reverse complement strand
CCTGCATATTTATCTCACTTTCTCTTCCATCCTTCACTATATCCCCCGCCCTCGAATCCGACCTGGAGCCGCTTGAGAAGCTGCGCCGCGTCGACTTGTCCCCCACCGTAGGCTTAGACTTTCTCCTTTTTTTTTTCATGCTCATTCACACAACTGTTGTTAGTTCTCGCCCCTCCCTGTCATCCAACCTGAAGGCAAGACGCATAGGCTTCGCATGTCCATATCTACCCCGGACCTTCATAATCGGATTTACCCCGCACAACTTCGTCTCGATCGTCAGCCTTCATCTGCCCACAGCGACAAGTTCGTCATTTCGAGCAATCCCCCGAATCCGAGAACAACGTTCAGAGTAGGTGACTGGATGTGAGTAATTTGATATCTTTGTCTCGGGCCGGTTGGATATGCTTAGGGGCCGTGATCGACCCTCCCATATCCGTAACACTCCTTTTTGAGCACGCACTGACTGCTTTCTATCAGATGCAATTCTGTCACCTGCGCTGCACACAACTTTGGGTAAGTGTTCTTGTTCATTGTTATCACTTGTTTTTCTGCGGCTTGGCCAGTCTGGCCGGTTTTGTTTCGCACTGGTCACAGCGTGACCCCGATTTACAAATTGTTCCAATCTCCTATTTTTGTGGATGAAACTCGTCTCTTCGTCTTATCATTTTTCCACCCTGTATAAAGCTCATGGTTCTAAACGACTCCTTCCCTTGTATGATTTTGCACAGGCGCAACCTGGCTTGCAGAGGTTGTGGTTGCCCACGTTCGGAAAATCAAGTCGCACCATTGAACCGTCCGTCTTTGGGCATGTCGTCCACCCGTCTCCCCACCTCTCCTCGGTTCGCCAATGGCGCTGGTGGTTCTGCCTTCTACCCAAGCGCTTTGATACCAAACCCCTCTCATTATTCCGCCATGCCGCATGGTGCACCGTATCCGCTCGCACCTCAGCCCGTCTCTGGGCCGAAACCCGCGTCACCATCTCATCCCCTCCTAACTCCTTCCGGACGCGACTTCTCAAGGGGAGGCAAGGTGCAGAATATATCCAGCGACCCATCTGTGCCGTGCATCATGTACTGGCCGGATAACGAGCCGTTCCCAGAGCAGGGCCAGATTCGCCCCTCCAATCTGTCTGGAATGCCGGTACGTTGGCTCAGACAGTCCGAATGGTGGTTCGATAACTGATCCATACCCTAGCAACCCCCCATTTTGAATACGGGAAATCGTGGACCAATTGAACATCAGCCTGGAGATTGGATCTGCCTCAAGTGCAATTATTTGAACTGGAGACGGCGCAAGGTTTGCCAGACTTGTTACCCATGTGCGCTTCTCTTCCAATGTTGCCTTGACACTACTCATGAGCTTCTCTCAGATGCCGAGGGTAATGGTGATTCCATCTCGGCTGCAGTGCAGTCTGAGCGGATTAACCTGTTGACGACCCTTCTCGCTCAAAACCAGTTGCCATTCGGAACTACTCCCTCCTCCACCGATCCTCCCCGACGAAACACCGTCACACAAGTGCAGCACCGACCACTGGAGACCATCACACCAAAGTTTAGTCGTTCCCAGGTTGATGTTCGAACCGCCGCACGGTATCCTGAATCTCAGTTTATATACGAAACGTCGGGTCCTCATCGGCAGGCGATGCCCCTGTTTCCAGGAATGCGGGAATTAGAGGACGCGCTTCCTCCTGCCGCACCGGCTCCACTCTTGCCTTCTTTCTTGCAAGATATTGTCCAGTCGCCCACTTTGTCCCCGACATCCTCGTCTTCAGCAGACTTGTCGGTTGAGGAATACGATGACCTCGCTCCCTCTCCTCGTCGTAGCCGCGACCGAGTGGTAGCTCGGGATGACTCGAGCTCGAGCTTCCATCTTGGTAACATCTGGAGGCTCAACGATGAGGAGACGACAAGTGTTGCTGGCATTGCCCTGCCGCACCACGATGATCTCGTCGGTAGCAGGAAAAGTAGCCAAGAGATTTTGCGTCGCCCATCTCCTTGATGACCCTGGGCTCATGGTTGCTCTCACACCGATGTAGCGTCTGGGTCTGCAATCTTTTTTTCTGATGCAGGTATCATTTAGCTTTCGCCGTGGATTAGATTATCGTTATTTGTTGTCTCGCCGCTCACTCATGGACTGACTGTTTGGAGTACTGGGGACCACAATCGGCGTTCCTCTGTCTAGTATAGGATCTCTTTGCTACATCTTTACAACATGTTTATCTTGTTCATTTATGTTATTTTGGAACACAATGTTTAAAGTAGTGTATCTCTCGTAGTACTCTGAAAAATGACAAGATGAGTCAACTCGTCAAGCTAGGCCATGCATAGTTATACGCGACGATGAATCAAATCGTCGTTCGAGTCCATCCCGATACACCCTCTGCTGCCGTCAAACTTCTATCTAGCCAAACACCGGACACACCAGAATCGCGGGTCGCAGAGTCCGACCTCCTTCGCTCCATCCGAGGTGCTCTGCGAGGGTCTGCATCTCATTCAGTCAACACTCTCTACGCGCCACTGTACGACGATAGATGCGATGCATGGGCAGAGCAAGAACTGGCATGGAATGACCGCTGTGTAGTCCTCAGTCATGGGGGTGTCATCCAGAGAAAATGGGATTTCTCCGGGGAAGATCAGACAATACAGTACGCATGCATTGGGAGGTTTGCCTACGGCGCCAATACTACAGGTCCTGTGCACAGCAGCGCGCACTATACCTCCAAAACAAGCGAACGACAAGCAGACCCATTCGCCGAATCCATCTTTGGTCCTTTCAAAGTAATCCAGGAGGAGCGGGAGAAGTACAAGCACACTCAAGAGGACGTTTCGGCCGTGTTTGTGTTTCTACGCAGCATAGGCAAGGTCTACTTGATCAATGGAACCGACTACACGTTTTCCCTGCCCTTTCTTGTTCGCAGAGCGTGGCCCCTGCATCCGCACGGCGTCATGATACAGCGTCTGCTCGACCCTCTTGAGATTGACGATTCGCATGCTACTGGCGACGCGCCGCTCCCCACCACGTTCACCATCACGAATCCCTTTTCAGAGCCTGCTGCCGTTGGCATCACCGCTGGCATAGTCGGCGGCTTTCCCGGTCGTCCTGCTTGCCTCCTCGACGAAGAAGAGAATTACTCTCGGCCCCTCGTTGTCATTCCCGCCGTCGAAGAGGTCGTCTGGGTATCTCGGAAACCGTTTGCCATCGATGACATCTTCATCACGTTCAACTCTGAGCGACAAGAGTTGTCCATCTGGCGCTACGTTTATCAACCTTGTTCTCGCACCTCATCCCGCTTCGATCTCGAGTTTAATTTAGACCGTACGGCGCTTGGGGCTGATGGAGAGGCAGACGTCCCCGCTTCCGCGGAACATGGAAGGATGAAGGCGTCTTTTTGGGCACAAAAGTTGATAACCCATCCGAACCCCGGAGTCCAGTAAGTGTTGCGTTCGTTCTCACTGACTATGAACGTCACCTCGCCTGTTATAACAGGCAGGGGGCGTCCACCCGAATTTCTGCCGCTCTGTTTGATCAACGCTTTGATGGCACTCGCGACCATACGTTGTTGGCGATCTGTATGCCTGGTGTTCCGACCGCGGTGTTCCTACTCACTGTACAGGAAGCAAACAAGACGGTGGCTTGTGACTTCTTGACGACCATCGACGCCGTGTCTGTCGCCCCTGTTGGCGCGACTCGCAAAGAAATATGGGATTTGTTGGCTATCAAATCGGATGGGTCGGTGTCGATTTTCACACACGGGCTGCAACCACTCCCTATCGCGTTGGAGCTCGCCCGGGCTGGGGATCCTTCAAGTACAGCGGAAAACCCACCCGTTCCGATAACGGGTATAGCATCCATAAAGTCAGCATGCGTCTCCTCGATCACGTTGCTCTGCGTTGGGGGGCAAACGTATCGTGCCAAATTTGACATGCTTCCACGGGACCGGCTCGTCAATCAAGCACTGCAAGCTATATCCCTCATTATCCCCGCAAAAGACGCCTTTTCTATGCACCTAGAATTTCTCCGAACGTGGTCTCGCCGGAATTTCAGTGCCTCTTCCAAGTTGGAGTTTCATGCATTTGCGTATGCACTAATCAAAACTCTGGATCTTGCGATTTCGTATCCGGCTGGCTCCGTTTCGACGGATTGGGAACAATTTTTGTCTCTGAATACCAACGTCCGCAATTTCCAGGATGATCCTGCGTTAAAAC
Organism: Phylloporus scabripes; assembly: GCA_038090435.1. Classification (NCBI taxonomy): domain Eukaryota; kingdom Fungi; phylum Basidiomycota; class Agaricomycetes; order Boletales; family Boletaceae; genus Phylloporus; species Phylloporus scabripes. The sequence continues at coordinate 22,794 of JBBPMS010000281.1, read as the reverse complement.
GCCTCTCTCTTCCTGCTCACTTGAGAAACCAGCCTTTCAGTCTGGTAGTGGTAAAGCCTAATTCCTTATTGGCGCCTGTGCTATATGCACTACATATGCTCGCGGAAGATCTCCGGCTTGTAGTTCATCGGCATGATTCCCTCATGTTGCTCGTTCCTTTGGTTTGCCATATCGCTCACATAATACGGCCAGAATGGGCGGATTACTGGAAGCGACTTTGTCCCAACGTTGGGATGGGTTGGCCTTCACCCTCTACCGCATGTACGTAACTGGTCTGTTCATGGCCAGATCAAGCTGAATCAGTTCCAGGCGTCGAGATGCTCGATGATCGAATACCGGTTTGGCCACCTGACATGTGCGCCATACTGTATGGAAGGATAAGCAATCCTGATTGGAACATTCCGCCATACGAGACGTCTCTTTTGGCCTCCATGTTCAATATACAGCCTCCATATGCATTTGGCAAAGTCGAACCACTGAGTTCTCTTCAGCGTCTAACGACTGCATACCTCTGTCTTTCCGATAGCACCATTCCGTCCGCGCAGCAAAGAGCCGAGGTGACGGTTGAGGCCCTCGTGCGTATGTGGGGAACGGCGAAAAAGGGTCATTTATTCTTGGACAGCTTGTCTCTTGGCATCGCTGCGCCTCTGCGCGAGGCTATCCGAACCTGCCAACTTTCGCCACCATCACACTGGCAATCAGAGCATTACGAGCTCATTGGTCGACGCGACCTAGCGTTTAGCGTCGCGACGGTTCAGCCTGTCATTTCGCAACAAGGGATCTATCAGTCTGCGGAGACGTACATGGTATTGTTCGTGCGTGTGGTCATTGTTACAGACTGACTTTGTCGCAGACTTGTCATCATCGAACGACCATCAATACGCTGGTCGAACAAGCAAAAGTTGCGAGCGCAGGCGAAGTCGACGCACTCTCTGGCGTGGAACTGGGTATGAAATCGTTTGCAAGCATACGCTTTGGACAAGATCGTCGATTGGAGGAGGTAGCGCGTATGTTGTGCTCGTCGTCGATTCCTTCTGTTCGCCTCATCGAACGGCCTGATTTGAAGTGAGCAGTTCAAACTCTCCTTTAGAGAAGATGATGTTTATCTTTGCAGCGAGCACGACCAGGCTAAAGAACAACAGCATCAGGTTGTGCGGATCGCGGAAAGGACGTTGGCCTTGCCTTACGGGAGGGCAATGTTTACCTTTGGCTCGGTGCTCACAGTCACTCGCGAAGCATACGTCATTCCTAAACTAGAGTATCAGATCAGGATCCAGCCGTCCAATGTCATCGCTGGACCTGAGCCTGGCAAGATACCTCTCGAGTGCACGAACTGGGGAGAATTCCACAACGGCGTCGCGGCGGGCTTGCGAATCGCACCTTGGGCACGAGGTGTGGAGAGTTCATGGATCGCTTTCAATAAACCTTCCGAGTTGACTCCGGAGCACGCTGGGTTCCTGTACGGACTCGGGCTGACGGGCCATCTCAAAGAAATGTTGACCTGGCATACATTTGGATATCTTACTCCAAAACACGACCTGACATCCATTGGCGTCCTTCTTGGTCTGTCTGCAGCAAACGTCGGGTCTGGAAACATGCATGTCACGAAATTACTGGCCGTTCATACACCTGCATTACTCCCAACACCAACGGTCGATCTCAATGTCTCTCTCATGACTCAGGCTGCTGGGCTGTCCGGGGTCGGACTTCTCTACCTTGGCTCAAAGGACCGACGTATGGCCGAAGTCTGTCTCAACCAAATCAGTCGCAAAGACCTTGTGCAGCCTGACCTCAGCAACGAGCATAGGGAAGCATATACTTACTCTGCCGCTGTTGCCTTTGGGATGATCATGCTCGGAAAAGGGTCACCCATCCCTGCGGACTTGGCTTGTCTACACCGGCTACGTGTGCTCATCCATGGTGAGAAGAAATCCATCAGCGCGGGTCGCCACCGTCCTACGTTTGATGTCAACATCACGTCGCCAGCTGCGACGATCGCACTGGGCATGATGTACCTCAAGACAGAGCAACAAGACGTGGCTGATATTCTTGAGCTTCCGAGCACGGTCATTGAGCTGAATCACATCCAGCCAAGCTTTTTGGTCATGCGCACGATCGCGAGGTCGCTGATCATGTGGAACTCAATTGGATCGACCTCAGACTGGCTCATGTCTCAAATTCCGGAGCCTATCATGACGGCGATGCAGGATCACATTGCGAACAAGCAGCGCGCGGACGATGCGATTGAGTTGGCCTACTTCAACATCATCGCTGGCTATTGCTTTGCCGTTGGATTGAAATATGCTGGTACTGCTCGACATGAGGCATACATCATGTTGTCGAATTACTTCGACGTGTTCAGTCGATTTGTTGCCACAAGCGGTGAGTCTCTTGGTTGGCGTCCTCGCGATAGTGTGTGACGGGTGCCTAGGTCCCTCTTTCGACCACAAAATCAAACGGTCCGCGGTGCGAGAGGGTCTGAACCTTATTTCAATTGCATTGTGCATGGTTATGGCAGGTACTGGCGAGATCTCGTGCTTGAGGCGACTCAGGTATGCGTTTGGGATGTATCATCAGGCGTTCAGATACGGCGTGCATGTGGCTACACACGTGTCGCTTGGCTTACTGTTCCTTGGTGCCGGTCGGTTCACTCTGGGTACTTCCGATGCGGCCATTGCATGCATGCTCGCCGCCTTCTTTCCCCGCTTTCACCACGTCTCGTCGGACAACAAGAGTTACCTTCAGGCGTTACGACACTTGTGGGTTCTCGCGGTAGAGCCTCGCTGCCTTATCGCCCGCGATGTCACCACACGTGAGGCGGTCTACCTCCCCGTCAAGATTACGACAAAAGAAGGGAACGAGAAGGGCGTCACACAACTCATCTCTCCCACCCTTATACCGGACTTTGGGAAGCTCATGTCCATCCGGATTGACACGCCGCGCTACTGGCCATTCTTTGTTGACTTTGAGAACGTTCCAGAACACAAGATGAGTTTCTTGAGGACCCAAACTCTGTACGTCAAACGTCGAACGGCCTTCCTCAGTTATACCGAAGATCCCAGAGGAAGTAGGAGTTTGTTCGTTCGCTCCGGTTCTTCTGCTGGCGATGCCGCTACGCTTGATTTCCCGCAGTTGACGGATGCGAAAGCCCACCCTGCCAGTGATCTCACCCATTTCATCTCTTCGTTTTCGAACGACACGCTCTTCCTCGCATTTGCTGACTATTTCTCACGCGATGACGGTGAGACACCCGAGGAAAGGACCTTTCACGCGTATTGCCACGCGGCGCTCTTAGATAGCATCCTGCAAGACAAGATAGAAACGCTTCAATCGCATCTTACACTGTACCAATATCGCACGCAATCACAGTCCACGTCTCATTTCCACCTTCGCCTGCAAGACCTGCGATTTGCAGTCGACTTTTACAGCAAGGTCTTTGATCGCCGGTTCAGCGGCCGAACAGAAAACAATCCACGACCACCACTTATTCGCGAGAACACCGTATCAGGTGCGCTACAGGCACTGGACGAGCGTCTTGGCAAAGTGCAAGACCATCCAGCATTCGTCGCGGCCCTCGGCCAGTACGCCCGCGGCGAGCCCGTCTTTGACACACCTGACGCCGAGTCTCCCGAGGTTTCCCGCTGGCTCGCGTGGTACCTTGCGCGCAACGGCGTCCCGTGCGCTTCTCTTCTGGTAATACTGCGGCAGCTCGCGCGCGAAGCGCACGCACATTGCACGAGCCGTGCGCCCCCTGAGGGGACTGCGGACGTGCGGTTGCTTGATGTGGGGATCAAGGAGGTGCTGCGGGGTACAGGAACCAAGATGACGAATGCGTTTGGGTCTGGATGGTCGGGGGCGTCACTAGATCGGATCGTGGGTGCGTGGGTGTGATCGGGACCCAGTGAGCGAATGCGTGACGAGGGAAAAAAGGTGGCGCGTTCTCGTGGTTGTCATGATGCGGGGTCGGCACTGTTTGACATCATGACCATGTTGTATATGCTATTCCGGGAATCGGGCAAAGTCAACAAGTCTTGATGGCACAGATGTTTAAGTGGGGCAGAAAACGACGGCGCTTGGGGGCCATGGGAGTTGATGCATCAGGGCGTGCCACTGATTTGAAACGTGTTTCAAAGCCTGGCAGTGGGAACTGGGGTATATGCCTGAGAACGCTAATCTCGCGAACGTGCAAGATTTGAGGGCCATTAATGAATGCCAGCGAACGGAGGCGCCGGGTCAGCTCAAGAATTACCGGCCACCGTTGCGTCGTTCCAGGCTTGGATCTGATGAACAGTTTGCGTCTCAGAATGTTTCTCAGCGCTTCTCCCTGTGCGGGAAGACGTCATTCCCAACGTTCAGGTGTTCACTGCAGCATCAATAGTTCCACCTGTCCGTCACGCACAGAATGTTGTCGGGACAATGTTGTTGCAATAACACTAAATAAGAGATCTAGGTAATGATGTATCAATAATGTATCGGCCCTTTGGCAGCTTTCCAATGCTTGTAGTACTACATACACGATAAGTTCCGATATCAAATAAATGTTAGAGCACGGCTAAATCTACGACAGCCAGGACAAGGCGAGGACGAGAGATCTCGCATCAGAGCTCGCCGACAGGCCGTTGGAAACCGGCAGGCCTGTGGAGACCCTGCTCGATGGCGTAGTTGCGACGCCGGCCAACGGCATCGTTTAGCCTGTCGAGCATGCCGATGGTCGTCTCCCAGTCTACACAGGCGTCAGTGATGCTAACACCGTATTTCAGGCCACAGGGTCCTTCGGGAGGCACATCCTGGCGACCGGCATTGATATTCGATTCGATCATGACACCGGTGATCGTCCTGTCACCCGCAGCTAGCTGTGCGCAGATGTCATTCACAACCTTGGGCTGGTTGTTGTGGTTCTTTTGCGAGTTACCGTCTGACGATATGGTGAGTAAACAGGTCTTGGCAATAGGGAGAGACACATACGACTGCAATCGATCATGATGCTGGGGTGGTTTTTGGGACGAGCCTTGACCATGGTTGTCGCGGCTGCCGCTACATGCTCGGAAGTATAGTTCGGCCCTTTTGTGCCTCCACGGAGGATGATATGAAGATCCTGGTTTCCCCGCGTTTTGACGATCGCGGCCAGACCGTGCTCAGTAACACCCATAAACGCATGGGGGTTTGAAGACGAGCGCATGGCATCAATAGCGACCGTGACACTGATCCGGAACACGTGATCAAGATAACTAGAGTTTGATAGCAACGGGGACCTTACCTTCCATCAGTACCATTCTTGAACCCGATGGGGAAGGAAACACCGGAAGCAAGTTCTCGGTGCAGCTGTGATTCGGTGGTTCTGGCACCGATAGCACCCCAAGAAATGACTGAGAGGGAAGACGTGAGACGACGTGGGGCGACAGAGAGAGGTCCACTTACGATCAGCGATGTACTGAGGGGAGATGGTATCAAGGAGTTCTGAACCGACTGGAACACCGAGCTCGGTCAGGTCGCAAAGGAGTTGTCTCGCAGTCCGGAGACCTTTGTTGATCTGGAAGGACCCGTCGATGTCCTAACATGATGATATATTGAGCAAGAAATGCAAATTAGAACAGAAAGACATACGGGGTCATTGATCAACCCTTTCCAGCCGACAGTCGTTCTTGGTTTCTGGGGAGGGAATCAGGTAAAGAAGAATCGAGGTATTTATCTACATACTTCGCTGTGAAGAGGATGAGTCAGGAAAACGTTAACGAAAGGTATGGGCTCACAAGTAAGCACGCATGACGATCAGCAGGTTTTCCCAAGTGGGAATTTTGGCCCTGAGAAGTTTGGCATACTCTTTGGCTTGCTCGGGAGAGTGGATGGAGCACGGGCCGACGATGACGAGGATTCGGTCGTCCTGGCCGGCCAGGATGCGTGCAGAATTGTACCGCGCAGAGGCGATGGTGAGGCGCGAAGCCTCGGAAGGGGTGATCTCATGCCTGAGCAGGGCAGGTTGGACGAGGGGATCGTACTGATTGAAAGCGAATAAGCGACAATTAAGGGGAGGAGAGATGGCATACCCCGATGACACGTCTGTCTTGCATGTAGTCCTGGAGCTGTTTGTCGTCTTCGGGGAAGGGGGTGACGAGGTAACCGCTCATTTTCGTTGCTCTGAGAGGGGAAGAGAGTGGGGGTGAGTTGGCCTGGAACCGAGCAGACAGTGGCTTTTTATACTGCTTGGGCCTTCGAGTCAAATACGAGACTTCTTCTTGAGATCGGTTCCCAAATTGGATTGGTTTACCCACGCAGTTTGATGGAGACCAGCAAAGTTGCCGTCGCGCTCAATCCAGTGCCCGGATTTTGTGTCAAATCAAGGGCCACTAACGACGCTCCAGTCCACCTCACAGCTTCAGACCAGCAGCACAGTTTCCATGTCGAAAAGGGTCTAAAGATTTTCGTAAATATCGCATGGGATCCAAATGTACCACCCCCGCCATCAGCAACTGACGATGCGATGCGTCGTGCAATGCAGGGCCTGGACATCGACGAGTCTAACCCAGACGCCTGGTTTGTCCCAATCGTGCTCTCAGACGCACGCCAGGACTCTGACAAAGGTCGGGATCGCCCCGTGCATTCGCCGTGACTAACGCCTTCAAACAGCCGGAAAGTCGAGCATCGTTTTTGATTGTGTACTCAATCCGGCCATCAAATCTCGCGTCCTCAGAGATCCCGAGTTCAAGAACTTTGTCATCGGTGCTGCATTCGCCGTACACCTCATTTCCGAACTCATCGCCCTCCTCCAGAGCTTGCCTTTCAGCGCATTGAGGCGCAAACGACCTTGGTCCTCTCTCGGCAGATTGGCACACCCAACATAGCCTCCAAGGGTAAACCTCGATCCCGTCGGGTGCTCGTACCCACAGGGCTGTTTCCACCTGATCACCCCCATCGCCGAGCACCCCCGACACTCATCCAAGAACTCCCAGCGCGCCCCAGCAGAGTTCCTGAGAATGCATCGCCCAAGGGCATCCTGAAAAAGTCACCGGCCTCTCAATCTCAGCTTCCCATGTGGTCTTGGACGCAGCAAGGTTCAACTATCCGCATCGTTTTCAACGTACCCGCTGTTGTAAGCAAACGGTCACTGCCTTGCCAGTCCGGGTAACAAACCCATTCTCCATTGCAACATAGACGCATGCAGTCATTCCGGATTGCACGCTTGATGTCGAATCAAGGCGTATCCTCTTGCACGTCCCCACCTTGTACGACATTGACATTGATCTCGAGTCCCTCGACTCGGAGCTCATTTCGATATTCGAAAAAAATGGCACTGCTGACGCAGCTCTCAGACTGAAGCGCATGCGCAACCTTGACGTGGATGGCGCGAGAGCTGAGTGGCGTGTCGCTGATAAAGCGATTGTATTGTTGGCTTGATCGGTAGTAAGCCATTTCACAGCTTCTCAGAATGCCAAGTCTCATGCTATGGTTTAGCATTCCAAGGCGGTGCTATACTGTGAGCGCTGATTTTTGACTTTTGAGCCACTAAATTGGGTAGCAACATTGGTAGTATCTCGTAATCACCGTGCACTGAACCACATGTACTCACTGCGTTTCTACCGTCATTGCCTCCAATATAGCTAGCGTTTGACTACTCTCATTTCGCTTTTTGAGATGCGAACAGCGTTGAATTGACGCAAATGGTACAGGCTGCTCGTTTATGGCGGGCTTGGCGAAAATCACAAGCACTTACTTGCAGTGATCTTGCCAGTCAGAACAGCGTCCGGCGTAATCCCTTTGCCGGTGTACCCATCACTTCTGAACCCCGATGCGGTAGCAGCAATCCCATGCATTAATGTGAGCTGTCTGCATCGTGGTGGACCCACCACCGACTTACCACTGACAAGGTGATTCCTCTTTCTCCACGAACCAACGAATCCCAAGCCCAAGGCGTTGCAAACTGTGGGACATAGAATGTCGCAGACCGAGGACGGCGAGCACGATCGCCAGACCCGGTATCGTGGGCTCCCATCTGTGGGGAGGTGCTCGCATCCAAGACAGAGGCGCAATGGTGCCTCGTGTTCTGCCATTCGGACACTTGGCCCACAAAAGAATCCAGGGATGCGAGGACAGTCGTCCCCTACTATGGCAGGCGGTCCCCCCCCATTGTGACCTCTGCACATCCACCAGGTGCCCCAACCCAAGACAGACGCATCCGTGATTCGTGTTATGAACGTTGACCCACAAGAGAATCCGGGGACGTTCCCACTGCGGCAGGTTGGTTCCCTCCTTCTCTGCCCTAAGCACTGTATGGATCACGCAGCCTGCTTCCCCCCGCTGCAACGCTGCCACTATTTCAGTTCACAAGAGAACCGTCTTCTGATCATGTTTAGAACCGGGACCTCACCCGGGGTACACAAAATAGAGCGGCTGCACCGCTGGTGGGCTGTGAGGACTCGCGGACACCCACGACGAAAACGGGAGTCAGAGTGAGAGTGCAACCTTGTCCCCGCTGCACTGTAGGACGCAAAGTCCGGGTTTCGGGAGTTGAGTCGTGACGGTGGTGATCCCGGGCCCTGAACCTGTGCAGCGGGGCCAGGCCCTATCACCGTCAATGGCGGAGACCGCTCCAGGAAGAATGGATCTATAATTGAAGACTCTTCGCCTCCGGGTCAAGATCAACCTCATATAGTGAGTTTTCTGGGCATTGCGCACGTGATGTATGAACTTCAAACGTGCCTTTGAAACCCGCCATCCTGGGGCATGTCACACTGCTGCAGGCGCAACGTGTTGCCATGATGATCCTGGAGATCCCCTCAAGTGCCAAAGGGTAGCTCCAGATTTCATTGGCGAGTAATCTTATTCACTCTTGCTGTTACAGAGGCAGCTCGTGATCATGTCAAACAACAGGTCCATTATGCACAGCAAATGAATGCGAATTCGGTGGCCCCACGAAAACGGGAAAACGGGACACATACCAACTGACCGCATCCAGTATCAGACCTTCATGAAAGCATCTACCATTCCTTCAAAGTCTGCAGCGACGGATCAGCCAATTGTCGGTCTACAGATCGACGACGCGCCTTGACAAGTCCGTCTCATTTGTTTCAAACCATCGAGCCGACCCTGCTCGCGATTATGGACGTGCTCTACGGTCTCCTGATGTTTTCTGACGGACAATGCCTTAAAGGAACGAGGTGACGTGAACGACGCGTTTTTGGCAAGACAGACCAATGATGTATACCACGAGCGTTTTCTGTGCTTCGATGATCTTGACCAAGACCTGCCGCTGCTTGTCCTCGAGCGCAGCGTAGTTGAGCAGGAAATCTTGGTAGGTTCCTTCCCTATGCACGGTGGGTCATGTGCACCAATGCATATATGCGCCCTCACATGTCACGGATGATCTGCTCGAGCTCGCTCTTTGTCCGATCGACCTGTTTCGAGCGTGAATACAAGAAGAGGGGGGTCGAGTGCGCAAACGTGTTGGTCCAGCTCGGCTTGCGCTGCTTTCAGAAATCTTTTCTGTTTTTCCCTTTTCTGTTTCTGCCATGTCACTGTGGGGGGTGTATACGCGCACTGATGTAGATCAGGCGCACGCACCCTTGAACTCTGCGACGGCTTTTGCGTACGCCCTGAGTGAACATCAGCCGTGTACGCGGCTTGGATGAACTACGTACTCGAGCCCCCGGTCATCGCTGTCTGCTGCCTTGCTGTACTGTGACACCGCGTCGTCGTCGTCGTCCAGGACCATCGAACGTCTATGGGGCATGTTGTCGTTCGGTGCAAAGGGGTAACGCAATCACGTGGTACTAGCGACAACGTAGAACCTAGACACGACGAGCAAGCTATGCGGGGGCGTCAACGCGTCAAGCGCCCGAAACATGTCCAACAGCCCAGCGCTCTCCCCGACACCCGCCAGCTCCACCTTTTGCCACGGTAACCAGACCATGACCTCGTCTCCCGCCTCGAAGCGGTCGATGCTGCACACGGGCGACCGCCCGCCCTGTGTGGGCGCGACATGAAAGATGACAACGTAGGTGCCGAGCGTGAGATCGCCCGCGAGTGCGTGTCGTCGCGTCAGGCGACAGAGTGCCAGTGCGGACCGCGGCGCGGCCCCGAACCGCGTGCGTTCGGCGACTTTGACGACGTCGAGCACGCGCAGGATGCGGAGCTGCATGTCGGACCCGAACCGCGTCCCCGCCTCGATCTTGTGCTCGATCTGCCGTCTCCAGAGCACGAGACCGGTCTTGGTGCACGAGATGCGGTGGTGGACGCGTTCGGCGAGACCGCCGCTGCGGAAAGGGTTGAGCGCGGGGGTGAGCGGGCGGGAGGGGACGCACCGGATGTACTTGGGGTCCTTGTTGCGGGAGTGCTTGTCTGGGCTGACCATCACGCCCCGCTGGAGCTCTCGGTCGGTCGCGGAGACAAAGTTGTGACCGTGTTGCTGGAGGAAGAGGGAGAGGAGCTCTGCGCCGGCGCCCTCTTTGGTTGGATCGGTGGCGAGGGCAACGGCCGTCGTGAGGATCGTTTTCATGGGCTTGGTGGGCGACGCGGGGCGGTGCACGGGGAGAGGTGGCGGGGGTGCGAGTGGTTTGAGTAGCACGGACGGTTTCGCTGCGGGGATGGGTATCGGAGGGTGTTTCAGAATCGAGTTGACTGCTGGCTTTGTGGGAGGCTTGGGCGTTGCACGGGGAGGATGTGCAAGCTTGGACGGGCGCGGTTTGCTGGGCGCAGCGTCGAGAAACGGGTTCTGTGGAATGTCATGGCGAGGAAGAGAGACGGGTCTGGCGAACGTATTTGTGACGCTCTCTGGTGGTTTGTAGTGCGACTTGGACTTTTGAAAACCGTCTGGTAGTCGTGGACGTTCCATTTGCGGTCGTCATGATCACACTCTCCGACGCTGATAAACGCGAGATCGGCCAGGTAACGTCGTCCATCCCGCTCTCGAATACATCTTGACCAATAAATTGGAAGCACTTTGTCTGTGGCTTTCGTGGCCACGACATCAGCGAACATGCAAAGACACTCATTCGTGATTATCACGTCGGGTGAGCCTCCCCGCACCATTCAATGACCACTCGCTAACCGACACAGTAACATTATCCTCATGAGGAGAAATGTACAAAGTGACTCGCATGCTCTCCTTCCCAGTTGCTTGACCTAGCATGCTACAGGTATAAAGCAGGTCCATGGGCTCGTCAAGAGTCTGCAGCAGTTTGCCAAAGACTGTGGGCACACCCAGCCTCTTCTGATAGGGATCGATCAAGAGGGTGGTCAGTGCATTCGCTACGCTATCCTTGTCCGTATCCAATTCTCTTGTAGGACTCGTATCTTCGTTTAGCTCCCCCAGGGCCGGGACCCAGTTGTAAGCTAGCCCAGCGGGCAGTCGCCGAGCTAGCAATATTGAGAATGATCAGCCCAGGCGCGATGGCTCTCGCTGCGACGGGTGACCCGGCGATTGCAAAATCGTGCTCCTTTGGTACAGCGCAAGAGATGAAGCTTGCCGGAATCAACTGGGCATACAGCCCGGTTGCAGACGTGAACACTGACCATCGCAACCCGGTGATCGGTAAGCCTCTGGCTTGTGTCGGTGGATGAATGATGCATGCTGTTTGACAGGTGTACGTTCGTTTGGTGATGGTAAGCGCCGTACAAAAGACTACGACACGCATTCACGATCGTCAGACCCGCACCAGGTGGCAAGATACGCCTCAGAGGTGAGCAGCGGTCTCACAGAGGGTGGTGTTGCGCCGTGTGCAAAACATTTTCCGGGTCATGGGGATACGGATGTGGATTCCCATCTTGCTCTCCCGGTGATCAACAAGATAGAACGCGAGCTGTACGAGACAGAGCTGGTTCCGTTTCGTGCGTTGATCGACGCAGGAGTGGCCACGGTCATGACGGGACACATGGCGCTGCCACTCGTGGTGACAGAGGATGACAAAGAGACGCCGAGCTCATGTTCGAAAACGGTAACGACCGAACTGCTTCGACATCGGTTAAGATTCAAGGGTGTCATTGTGACGGATTGCCTCGAGATGGAGGCGGTTGCTGGCAAGTATACTTCGCAGAAAGGGGCTGTGCTGAGTCTGCGGGCCGGTGCGGATGTCGCGATGATTTGCCACACGATGGATGTGCAGACAGGGGCCATAGAAGAAACGTACAGGGCCATCGGAACGGGGGCGCTGTCACTGGCGGTGTTGAGAGAGAGCGGGCGACGGATCGGTGAACTGAAGAGAAGGTTTGCAGGTACATGGGAGATGGTTCTGGCCGAGCTGGACGAGACAAGACTGGCGAATATCGCGGGGAAGAACGCGGAGCTGAGCCGACGGGCATACGAGGCTTCTACGAAAATCGTCCGGGGACCGCTGCCAGAAGTCAAGGATGGCCCGGTGCTGGTGCTGACGCCATCGGGAGCTCCACAGTACTTTGCGTTTGCAGCAGCCGTGCGTGCCCGTCGGCCAGAGACACAGCAAGTCATCTACTCGCCACTGCCGGGCGCGGACGATATCCTGCGTCAGGGAGCAGCACTGGTCATCTTTGTTACCCGAAATGCGGATCGTAACACGTGGCAACTGGCGCACTTGCGGAGGGTGAAGGAGCAGATTCCGGGCAAGACGGGTGTCGTTGTGCTCGCAAGCTGCGGGCCGTACGACCTCGAGGGCGCGCCGGACATCGTGTACGGGTGCGTCGGAAGCATGGAGGACACCGAGCCGGCGCTGTACGCGGCTGCGGGGGTCATTATGGGTCACGTGTAATTGAGTAGCGGTGCGAGACACAGCCTTTGAGCGATATCGAGTAGTGCTAGATTTTTGACTCTCGCTCGTCTTCTTCCTGTCCATGAAGCTCCAAAAGTTCTTTGCCCGAGACAAGCCAAAGCCGGCAAAGGTGACCCCGCTCGGGCGGGACGCGGACGCCGCGACGCCCGTCATCGACGATGGAAGTACCCAAGTGCTCCCTCCCAGCTCTCCTCTGATGGCCCAACAGGACGCCGTAATCGCCCACCATGGCGTGTTTGCTCCGCCCCGTGCCGTGCCCAGACCGTCCACCGACGACCACTGGGACATCCTTTCCTCGGGCACACCCGACGACGCCGTCCGTGTTCCGAGCCCACGCGCACCACAGCAGCCGTTTATGGCCCCAGTCATACCCTCCCGTTCGTCCTCGCTCGGCTCTCTCCCCCACTCCGGAAACTCGCCCCAGATCCCGACCACCGTCCCCACCTCCCCCCGCCCGTCCTCCCCCTTCAGCAGCAACATCGCCGTCCCACGCGGCCTCAGGCCAGACGACCGCGCGCTCAGGAAAAGATCCCCTCCCGTGCAAAGTGCCGTCTCTGCCATGGGCGTTCTCAGGGCATTGGAGCCTGACTTGCCTCCTATACAGCATCCCTCGGATCTATCCGATGACCATCACACTTATACAGAACCAGTCCGGACAGAAAAGAAGGAGCGAAAAGGTTTCTGGGACGGCGTGTTGCGCGACAGAGAAAAGGACAAGTGGCGGCAGGACAAGGAGCGCGATAGGGACAGAGACCGCTTCGATCGTACGCGCCGCGAGGACGATGCTGGCGAGCTGACACGTATGATAGGTAGACCATCTTCTCCCCCAAATATCCCCGTATTGACTCCGCTCCAGGCTATCTCACCGCGACGGCATCAGAGGACTGGTCCATCGTCCTCGAAGTCTGTGAGAGAGCATCCGCCAACGACACAAACGCCAAGGAAGCAGCCAGGGCACTACGGCGTGAATTCAAGTGAGTCTTACTTGCCCCCTACCCAAACATTTTTCATAATATTTATTTCTATAGGTATGCCGAACCAAAAGCCCAATTAGCTGCCGCAAGGGTATGCTTCACGCACCTTTCTCTCTTGATACTCAACTCATCCCTTGCAGTTGTGGGCGATCATGCTCCGAAATGCTTCAGATGTATTCATCTATCAGATCTCTCAGCGAAAATTCATCGAGATGCTCGAGGATGTTCTCACATCAACGCGGACATCACCCGTTGTACGCGAACGATTAATGGAGGTACTCGCTGCTGCTGCCTACATAACATCCTCCCGTAGGTCGCCCGTTGGCGTTCACAACACACGACACTCATCCATCGAATCAGGATACCCGGTGGCCGCGAAAGAAAAAGACAAGGATGGCTTTCGTGCTCTCTGGTGTCGGTTAAAACCTGCAGATAAACCTGAAGCGGGCATACCTTTTGATACGGATGATGCTATGTTCAGTCCTCCGGTTGTTTCTCTCCAACGATCGCCTTCTCAGTATTCCCTTGAGACCCCAATTTTTGCAGAGACATTCCCCCAGGATGATTTGTCCACCACGCCACCCACATCGGAACCCCCTCCGGTATGTGTATGCTTTGGCTTGAGTCAAATCTCATGCAATCATCAGATACCTAATCGTCGACGCTACCCACAGCAACGCGTGATCCCACCTGAGGAGGATATACGGCGTTTGTTCCAGGAGTGCAAAATAGCACGCGGGAACGCCGATTTACTATCGCAAACATTGGCTTTTGCCAAACCAGACGCTCTTGATGCTGATCTAATCCCTGTGCGTTCACCACCTATTCATCATCCTGTTCGATGTGTCAACTTTTTGCAGGAATTCCTTTCCAAATGCCGGGCTTCCCAGGAGCTCATTTACACTCAGATACCGTGGGCATCTGCAGGCGCAGAACGCTCTCGGGTCGAAAGAGCTGCGCGCCAGCATGCTCGCACACATCCAGGGTCACAACAGGATCTACTTGCAGATATGGAGGTCGCGCCAGACAACCTCACGACAGAAGAAAAGTTACTGGCCGCCCTGCTTGATGCAAATGAAGCTCTTGTTTCAGCCTTGCGGATGTACGATGACCTTGCGAGGGTTGCGGCTGAACGAGCCACGGAGGAGAAGAGCAAGAGAGAGGTGAAAATGGATAGACGGGTGAGTTCTATCTTATCGTCATGATTTATTCGTATTCAGGCTCCACCCCGCAGCAATTGAATGATGACTTTTCAATCGAGCCGTCGGGTGCGCCTGTCGGCGCTTCCGACACCCCATCGCCTCCGGTTCCATCTCCGACCACTGCAACACCGCATTTCGAGTTGCCAACTGTCGTGCCTTCGGTAAATCACCCTCTGCCGCGGATTCCACCCAGTCTTGTGCCAAGTGCACTGACCCAGAACCAACCTGCCGGCCTTCTCTATGGATCGCAAACGAATACACCGACGCTTCTTGCTCCCCCTCATCCACTTGGACCCCGTTCCCCAGCGCAAGTGCTATCAACGTCCCGTACGCCTTCGCCAGACCGCCTTACTAGTCGGTACTCTAGACATGGTTCAGGGGACAGTGACAAGGAGCATATATCAGATATGATAGAACGGGTGACTATCGAAGATGATCTATTCAACAGCGACGATGACATCCATACTCCTATCCGGCCGAGTGCCAAGGCACTTGGAAAGCGGCGGGTCGTTGAGGACCCAGACGGTATGGCCTGCTGCTCAACGGGTTGTTGGTGCTGATGAACCCCTTTCAGACGGCGACTCGAACGCTGCATTCTTGGGCAGGAATGACCCATACCGAGATTCTGTTGCCGACTCTGATTCGGACGACGTTGGGGCCTTGCCAAGGCGTCAGCCTACACGCTATGTTTATGATGCTGCTGCTGAGCGCACGGCACAACACCTCCGAGAAAGACTCCTGGTTAACGGCGTGCATTAGTTGCTGTTTCTCTACTGCTTTCTAGACTCTACACATGCACTTTGTTGTACACTAGTTTTGTAGTTGTCACTTTCTCCTGGGGACGTTCTTATTTATCGTTCATTTGGTTTCGTGGCTGTTGTTTGGTTGTGTGTGGACTCTTAACTTGCCCATCCACCACCAACAACGAACGTTGAGTTGCAGGTGACGACGATGTCGACCGTGAAGAAGGAAAACGCCGACTCTGACCTCTACGGAGGCAAGCCCTTCTACAGCATACCTGGGATGAGCTTACATTTTCTCCACACAGACTTGTACGACGACGAGTTCACTGTGCCTCTAGATGACGAATATCCATCACCCGTAGACCCCCCTACACTCGACAAAGCTTCCGAGTCATCGCCGACGTCGACCACTGCCGCAAGCATCAAGACTGAACCTTCCGGATCCGGCATCCTCCCCGCCAAGTCCGCGCCCAATGACTCCCCAGGATTATCCTATTCCGCACAGGTCGCAAAGCAGTTCTCTGTCTACCAGCAGACGCCCAGTCAGGAACGGCAGCAGCGAACTGCCCTTCACACGAACTCCCCCACGGCTCCGTCCGCAATCGCGACGCACGAAGGGTCTGCAGACCGTAATTCCCAGGAGAGGCCGGTGCGGCCCTCGGAAATGAAAGATGAAGGGTAAGCCGTTCCTCTTCTCGCAGACGACGCAGGCCCCCCTCCGCACACCAAACGTGCACCTGACACCGTACTTGTCTTTCGAGTATTGCCCGTGATAGTGTTCATGGACGTACGAAAAAGAGTCTTGTTACGTCGTACATGCCCATGCTGCTCGCACTTGCGCCCTTTCTTTACCGTGTTTAATTGCCATGCTAATCTGCCGCTCGACTTGCTATTTCTCTTGATTTACTGGCCCTCTCTTGCTTACTCTGGTCGCTACCTCTATCTCTGGTCGCTAATCACTTTTTCTTGTGTCGATTTCACTCGCTTTCACGATACCGCATACCGCTGGACCGCGACGACGCACACATTCCTTGTCACTCACTGCTCTACTCTAAATACCTCGATTGCCTATGGAAACCGATAGCAAAATGTTCATTGGCGGCCTTAGCTGGGACACTACAGATGGTATACTCATGCATGCAGAATCGAATTCCTTTTCACTGACATGTTTGTGGTTCGTTTGCTTGTCTGAGCAGAAGGTTTGAGGAAATACTTTACGGAATTCGGCAAGGTGATCGTTTTGGCGATGTATAGGCTTGTAGGCTGGCGATGCAGCGATACTGATAATGTCTCGAAAGGTGGATGCCTGCACCATCATGCGCGACCCCGACGGCAGGTCAAGGGGCTTTGCCTTTCTCACGTTCGAGGAACCAGAGTCTGTGAATGCTGTCCTTGCTCGGCATCACATTCTCGACGGTAAATCGGTGAGCATGGCCGCCTTCTTGGTTCTCTTGATCTTGACTGTTGTTCACAGATTGACCCGAAACGTGCCATCCCAAGAGAGGAACACTTGAGGAACACCCGCTACTTTGTCGGAGGCCTTGCGCCTACCACCACTGCAGACTCGATGCGCGAGTTCTTTTCCACCTTTGGCAAGGTCATCGACACCACGGTGATGGTAGACAGGGACTCTGGCCGCTCCAAAGGCTTTGGATTTGTCACATTTGAGGATGCGACCAACGCAGATCAGTTTGTTGGCAAGCTGGGTCTCGTACTGGACGACAAACAGGCACGTTTATTCCTTCCTCGACGAGTACACCAATGACGACCACAGATTGAGGTCAAGACGGCGCAGCCGCGCAGTCAGCGCGACCAGGCGCGGAACACGAGCCGCGAACCGTACTTCAACGACCAAGACTCGCGCACGCCGTCTGTGGCGACGGTACCCTTTCACGCGCAACAGGCGGGGAATCCGGCCGCATCCATGCTGTACCAGCGCATGATGAACCAGATGCCGCCCATGGCCAACGCCGGGGGCATGAACATGATGAACCCGATGAACCCGATGATGATGGGCATGATGGGCATGGGTGGCATGGGCGGTATAGCGGGGATGGGCAATATGGGCGGTGGCATGGGCGCGATGAACGGGATGGGTGGCATGGGCATGGGCATGATGAGCCCCATGGGGGGGATAAACCCCATGGCGATGCGGATGGGCATGAATGGGCCGATGGGAATGGGGATAATGGGGCAGCCTGGTGCGATGGCGATGGGCAACATGGGTGCGCGGATGCGGCCTGGCATGAGCATGGGCATGGCGGGGGGGCCGATGGTCGGTGCGGGCATGGGCGCAAACGCGGGACGTGTGCCGATGAACTCGCTGGGTCCTTCTCGGATGACGACTCGCGGACAGCACGCCTTCCACCCCTACGCGCGCTAGCAGCTGCAGACGGGCGACAGCTTGCCATCTGTACCATATATCCTCCTAGTGTTTATGCTCTGCTTTGGTGGTATTTATTGATTGCTCTTCCGTGTTTCAAAGGACAAGAACAGACAAGTTATTTAGAGATGCCATCTATACTGTATAACCTGGTGTAATATGAGCGACACAACAACGGTCAAAGACTAGACAGTCCATTTTCTCATTTTTGCCATCAGCTGCACTATCTTGTCGCCTCCGTCGTCGTTGGCGAGCGCCACCCTCCCCTCGTCATCCGTCATCCCGGCATACGCCTTCCACCGCTCCAGATCCCCCGTGTCAACGCTCAACGCACGCACGATCGTCTCGAGGTATCCCAAGTCCGCACTGAGCTGCGCTGCCCCAGCAGCACTCAACGTCTTGATCTGCGGGAGCACATCCCGCGTGAGATGCACGACCGTCACGCGGCCGAGCGACGAGAGCCACGTCGCCGCAACCGCCTCCGCCGAATGCCCCTGTCCCACCCACTCCAGCAAACCGCACTCCAGATGAACAAGAGAATCCCCCACTGAGCGAGCTATCAGATCTGGATG
>JBBPMS010000280.1:13024-24251 GCA_038090435.1 Phylloporus scabripes | reverse complement strand
GGAGGCTCAGAGAACGACTGCGATAGCTTGCTCTTGTCTGGTGAGAGTTTCATGCAAAAGCATCGCGGCACACGAGTCCGTCACAAAAAGAGAGGCACTGGAGTGCAAACAATTCAGAAGCGATCAGATGACCCTGACTGTAGAATTTAGTACATACATAAGCTTCAATCAAGTGACACATTCATGACACATCGCTTCGTATTGTGTTCACATGACGATCGTTGGGGGCGAGGCGGAGGCTTGCTCGAATTCTAGCATCACCTGTTTTCTTGGTTGAATCGTCGTTCTGCAACGCCGCATCACCTGATCTCCTCGTTGAGCGCCGCACTCGAGGGCATTCTGTCCCCTCGTGTCAGTATTCTCGTGCAATGATCGGGAAGCTCGGGAAGTTGGCGTGGACGCCGTCACTCCATGATTAAGAAAGGTGTTCCATTCTTTTCTCGCCTATCTCAGGTCTTGATGCGGCATTTGCACGAAGCAGTGACCGCGCTGTGTCCCACCAGTGGCACTCTAAATAGTCTCAAGCAGAGCTTGAGCGTCGGGGAGGGGTTGCCACGTAGTGTTCTGCTGGTCAGTTCATCAAGAGATGGTAGGTATTATGAAAAGACCTTATAACACCCCAGAAATTATTCAATGAAGAAATCTTCCAAGGATTCAACTTTAGAAACCATTTAATGTAATGGTAGGTCTTGTGGAAGCTCTCAGAAAACGCGATATTGGAAATTATGTTTCTAATGTCTTCGAGATCTCATAGCCAAAGAGGCTTTGGAAAGCAAGAACTCAAGAGTATGAATTCCAACTGGAGTGGATGTGAGGTTGAAAACATTCATGATTGGTCTTCATCCTCGTGATGTCCAGTGGGAACAGGCAAGCGATAGATATATTGTTCACTGTTTTGCAATTCGACGGCATGTAGGATTAGTATGTCGTACGGAAAATCACACTCTTCTTTTCGTTGTTGCAATGATTGTTGAAAATGGAAAAAGAAAAGAAGGACCTCGAAGAAAACGTTCAGAAATGAAATATTAAACCAATGCGTAGCTTCTAAAAAGGATCGTTACTGTTTGATGTTTGCGAGCGAAAGGACGACGACTAGGTAAAACAGCGATGCAACGTTGAAGTGATAGGGAACAAGACACAACTATGTATTATGACCCAAAAGCAAAGGCGCCGTGTCGTCCTTCAATGATAAGAAAAAATGAAAGCGGCACTAGCGCAGCTAACCCGAGAAAGCGATGATAATGAGAATATGGGTAATTGAGAATCGTAAAAAAGTGATGCATAGAAATAATGTGAGAAAGAGGGAAAATGAAAGCTTACACCCGACATTGATAAATTGACGAGAAATCCGGATTGTTATTGCGGCAAGGACCCGGCCCTCAACGCGCAGAGGGGGGAAGGACGACTAACGTTGCGAAGCGAAGAGGGAGAGAACTTTTTCCGCGTTCTCCTTGTACTTCTTCAGCTTTTTGTTTCTGTGTTTCTCGGGTTCCTCAGAGTGGTGAGACCCATACTTGGGTGCCTCGGGTGATGCCGGGTGTGAGAGAGGTTCTGCAGTTTCGCCATTGGACTGGTCGGACGATTGGCTCTGTTCTCCAACCGAAATGGTAGATTCCTTTGACCTCAAGGAGGGTGACATAGCCGCTGCGCTCGCAGCCGATACGGACGGGGTCAATAAACCATTACTTGAAACTGATGATATGGTGGCGGTGGTTGCAGCGTTCGAGGTCTTGACTGTAGACGCGCTCTTGGCAGAGAATGACGAAGGTGGCGATTTTCCTTTGAGGAATTGAGGTGTCTTTCGGAACTTGAGGCCAGGCGCACGGCCCCGGCGCTTTTCCGAGGGACTTGGCGAGACTGCCAGCTCTACAGTAGGGAGATCTGATTCCTTGGAAATGCCCGAGAACGACCGCCCACCGATGCGTTGAGATGGTATAGACGCTTTGCGGAACACGGCCAACCTGTATCGGTCCACAACGCCACGAGCGAATAGACTTGGGCCCTTGGTGCCATTACGATCTTCACCATCAGCTTCGATAAAGTCCCAATCATCATCATCCTCTTTCTCCGTCATGTCTCCGTCCTCATCAACACCATCCGACAGGAAGCGGTCCAAGGCAGGAACACCAGATTTCTCACGGCGGCCGCGTGCATTTCGTACAGTAGCTTTCGAAGAAGCAGGAACCTTAGTAGCCCTTGGCTTCGAATCCTTGGCTGGCAAGGGAGGTAAAAATTCACTCGACTCTGCCGGGGCGTCCGCAGCGGAGGGTTCTGTAACTCGGAGAGCAGACGAAAGGTCGATGGATGGGTACGGCTCGACAATAGTCGTAGGTTTTTCCAGCTGCGCAGCTTCTTCCACGAGAGTCTGTGGCCGCGCTTCTGGCGTCTTCGGCTCAGGTTCTGGCGACCGTTCATCGCTGACAGGAGACTCGACGATATCCTCTGCTTCTTGGGAAGGCGGAGCGGGGCTGTCCAACGTATCGGTCACTACTGACGGAATGTCCTCCTCGTCCGTCTCCTCCTCTCCCGAATCGCCGGATCCTTCATCCTCATCGTCCATAATGATTGAATGACGGCCTTTGAACGAGTAACCATCGAAAACGTCAACACCGTTCTCTTCTGGGTGTACAGAAGGACTGCGTGAGTGGGACGGTGTTGGGTATGCGTCTTCACCATCTGCCGCTTCACCATCAGTGTGATCGCGATCCTGATCGGTATCTACTTGATCTTGATCGTTGGGGTCATCTATCACTGGTTCCATATCAAGGAACGTGTCATCAAAGTTCTGGGTATCACTGGCATTCGAAGGGTCGATGGGCGGGATATAGGGGGCTTATAATAAGTGTAAGCAGGTACAATGAAGCAACCTCGAACGAAATGCCTCACGTATGTAGCGTTTATAGTACACGTGCGACCAATCGCTAAAATACGACAAAACGTTGAGTCAGATGTGAGCATCCTTGTGGCTCGTTCTACTTACATCATGGAAAAATATGGGTGCCGTTTGATCCGTGGCTCGCATATTCTTAATGCGGGATTCCGTTGAAGCAGCTTCGAGTGCATATAAGTGAAACCCATCGGCCACAAAGATGTATTCACTCACACCCCGTATCAAACTCTTCGTATCTTGGTCCATTGCCCTATCTTCAGGGAATTGCAACTCGTCTTGCAACACCCTGACGTACATATCTGAATGATTATTTGCCCAAAATGGCGTCTACAGGAGGTGCGTCAGTCTTACACCCCCGGGAGACATCTGTCATTTGACGTACGATTCCAGTTAGCATTTCATAAAGCATCGTGCCAAAACTCCACCAATCGACTTCATAGCTGTATGGTAGCCCTTGTATGACTTCAGGAGCGAGGTACTCTGCCGTGCCGCAGAACGTGGTCGTGGTATCAGCTGGGACAACACCTTGCCCTGGCCAACCTGAAGAATCCTGACCCTTTTCGGCTTTCATCCAAGGCGGTGTCGTAGGTTCGCCGCCCGGGGAGGAGTAGAATTCCCCGCGAGTACCTGAAGGGGTAGGCGGTGCTGTGGTCGGCAATGCCCGGCGAGGGAACTCTTTCGAAAGACCAAAGTCCGTGAGGACGATGTGCCCATCCGACCCTATCAGAATGTTCTCCGGCTTGAGGTCGCGGTAAATAACACCAGCCGCGTGGAGGCCTTCCACCCCCTCAACAATCTCCGCGGCGTAGAAACGTGCACGGTCACGGCCCAGCCTGCCCCAACGTGCAAGCTGCGTGGCAAGATCACCACCCGGATGGAAGTCCTATTGAAAATGAAATACAACGGAGTTATTGGGACTGCAACCGGTGGTAGTATAAAAGGACGTGACGCACCATTACCAAGAACAAGTTCTCCTTGTCATGGAAACTCCACCAGAGCTTGACCACGAACGGGTCCTTGGCTTCCTTTGCCATACGCTTCAGAACAGCCTGCTCGGTCAAGGTATGCTGCAGCTCCTGATGTGCCAAGACGTGACGTTTGGTGATAGCCTTGAGCGCATACAAGTCCGAGCTCGTCTTGTGCCGCACCAAGAGGACCTTGCCCGCACAACCTTTTCCGAGGACACGCATCATCTCGAAGTCGTCGATAATGACCTTTCGTTGTGCCTTTTTCTTGCGGTTCGGGTCGCTTGACTGAGAGCGCTTCTTTCGCGCACGGCGAGCAGCGGTAGATATCGACGACTCGTCACCGGTGGCAGACGACGTACCATCCTGCAACGTCGACGAGGTATAGACTCGCGAAAGTCGACTAGTTTTGTCGGCATCTGCCGAATGCGAGCGGGTAATCCTCGACGTTGGTACATCAGCGACAGGAGTAGGCACGGTAGCTTCCTCCTCTGTGGCACCACTCGTAGCGGCGTCGGTATCAATTTGCCGTGGTGTATTCTTTGCATCGTCAGCGGGCGGAACATCGGGGTGGCCACCGTCGGATCTTTCTATCTCGATAACCTGCACTTGCCCTCCGAACAGCGACGAGGACACATTGACTGTGACTTCTTCCATTTCCTCCACAACACCATCTTCTCGACGGCCGCTTCCACTCCCGTCGACTGGTATAACCTCCCCCTCAACGGTATCGTTTATGCTTTCTACGCCATCCACTATCTCGCTGAGATTAGTCGAACTAACGTTAGACGAACTAGGATGTGCAGATACATCTGCTTTTGAGCCGATATGTGCTGCCAGGTCGGAGCGAACGCGCTTGATCGCCCTCTCCGCACGGACACTCTGCAGGTCGTCGGTGCGCACATGAACGAAGCGCTTCCAAGCTCGGGTCTGCCTGAGTGATGGATCATTGGAAATGGTTGTCAAGTATGCCGCAAGTGCAGTCATCGTGCTGTTGGCGGGTTTGCCGTTGGAGATGATGCTAACAGATGGAGAGAAGGATGTGAACGGATCAGCGATCTCCTGTGAGGGGGAGGCTGTCTGATCTGTCTGCGAGCCAGGGTTGGGGCTGCTTGGCACCCGGACAGACATTTGACGACCGACTTTATTTGTCGAGGGCGAGGCGAGGCGCGAGAGGGTATTCAGGAACGTAGATTTGCGCTTTGCGGGCTGCTGGGCCAGAGAGGCGGTGTCAATTGGCAACCTGGGGAGCTTGGATGCGCCATCAGAGTCTTCGAGTTTCGCATGAAGCTCGACAACCTCTGTGGCTGTGCGAGTGAGGGTCAGATTATGCGTGGGCGCTGCACAGGGAACGGCGGTGTTAGCGATGACACAGGAAGAAGACATGGAACGAAAGGTGACAGTAAAGGAAAGGCGGGTTACGAATGAACACAAGAAGATGCCGAGGAAAGCCAAGACGACGCATACATAGGGCACCGACGAGCTCGGAAGCGACATCGACACTCAAAAAGCAAAGAGAGGATGCATGTAGGTGCAGGCCAGGTGGAGGAAGGGTGGGTGTAATGGTGCGACTCACTCTTTATGTAAATAGAGTATGAGCGGGCATCATGTGGCGTCTCTGCGACGCTGACACTCCAGGGCCCTTCCTGAGCATCGATGCGGACTGGAGGTCTTCGCGTGGACCAAGAAGGAGCGGTGTCTATGTTCTTCATACTGCGGACGGAGTTGTTATGAGAGGCGTGTTGGTTGTGAGGAGAGGAATTGCGTGACTCGAAGAGAGTAAGGTCAGTCACAGTTGAACGTTCTGCTCTAGATTTGCGGTGGAGCTGGTAGCTTCTGGAGGTGTCAACACTGGCTCTGTAAGAGGGTTCACGATGGTGATAGTTATCGACAGAAGTACGACCGCGGATTGGATTCACGTCTTTGAACGAGAGAGCACTGAAGCCGAAAACGGTTTTCAAGTTTTTCTTCGAGAAATGGACGTGTTGGTGAGTGGCTGAGACACTATGCATACGAGAGTGGGGGACCCAAGGCCTGTATTCTCGCGGGGACACTGAGAGTGTCGGAATTGTCGCGGGCTGTGGGGGGAGAAAAGGAAGAAAGACAGAGGGCCCAGCAGGATCGATGAATTAGGTAGAGCGGAAGTTGATACGGAATTGACAGATTGGTCAGTTTTGGCGGACGTGCGGTGGGTGCGTGAAAACCACGAGCAGCGGAAAAAGATGGAGATCAGCTCCCTCTCTGCCTCGAGGCTGAGCTGTGTCGTGCAGTGATGACCACAAATAGCAAGGTTTAAAACTGGGCGATCCGTCGTCGCTGTTATCCGTCGAGGTCGGCGAATAAGAGACGAACAGGGTCGAGAGAAACAAACGAAGGTGGTTGAGGGTGTTGTTAAGGCGGAGACGATTAAAACGAGTTCAGCGGACACGCTGAATCCGTTGGCGCGCTCGTTTTCGGACATTCGCCTCAAACGTAATTTCATTGCGCCAGAGGAAAAATTGAACAATCAATTGGCACTTCAAGGCTGCCCCCAGCGCTGGAACGGCACCTTGAAGGGCTGCGTAGTGATACTGGTCACACCGTCGCTACCGTCTTTTTCAGGCCGTCGAACCGTAATCACCGCGACTTGATCTCATTTTCAGACTGTTTCAAAGGCCCCTTCGCGCAGGGTCAACGCCAAACTGAGGTGACATCAAAGATTGATACTTGGTTACTTCCGAGTATGAACCATGAGATGAAAACGGAACGCTTCGGCCAATTGCTCATGGATTTGAAGTCAAGATGCCAGTTTGAACAGCTGGTGAAATGGGCTTGCGCACGGCCTTTCTTATGCTCTAGAAGAGCGTTCTCGCTTCGGTGGCATGGAACCCGGGAATTTCCGATGAACTCTCAAGTATCGTGGGAATCGCCCTCTTGGCGCAATCCACTAGAGTACTCCTTCCGGGAACAAGGGAAATCATAGTGGAGGGATGCGCACCAGATATCAACGATCAACGAGAGAAGATCAAGTGGAGTTGCAGATTCACCTGGTTATCAGTGGTGATTGACTCGTATCAATGAGGAAACGTGTTCCACAAGGTTCAAAACTGGTATCACCTGGCACCACTGCCCAGCGGCCGAGTTTTGGCGACAGCCTCATGTTGTATTTGCAAAAGCGACCCACCAAGACATATAAGTAACGGTGTTGTGCCTGGGTCGAGGGAAAAGCACAGCTCTCACACCAATGCGAGGACCTCTGCTCTTGCCAGTGTTCGTTGGTCACTGTTGCCATTCAAGAGAGTCGGCAATTCCCGGAACTAACGACCCCTTCGGCGCTTCCCGACCCCTCTCCCTTTCCTTCCATACACGGCAAATCCCCTTTGACTAAAATCTGGGTGTTCGTTCGAGTGAGAAATCAGACTGAGTCGGTCTGTATTTGGCAGGTCCACCCGACCAACGTTCGTGCTCGCCATTCGCCAGGACCCTAATTCGTGATCTGTGAGTCCCTTTCCAATTTGGTTCCTCCCTACGTTATCTGGGCCCTCGTTCCTGTGAGAGCTTTTCTTCCACTCGTCAACAATATATGCGCTCATTCCAGTTCACGTTACAGACTGCCAGACGACCCCGACTACCACTGCCGTCGCTAGAGTCAAGGTTTCATCTCGACATTTTTGCCCTTCCATATCCTCAAATTTCTGTTCCCCGGTTCGCTTAGCCGCCGTCCTTAAACGGACGCATTTCTCGATTTCCAGCACCAACCGCCTCCCACACACAAGTAGCCCTCTCCTGTCGAAAAAGAAAACACGATGCCCACCAAACCCGCGTTGGATGATGCTTCCGAAGTAGGGGAAGAAGGATATGACACCGAGGGGGACGAAAGTGACACTTATGAAATAGAGGTACTGTGCTATTTGGCGAATGACGGCTTTCACCTCACCGACGTTGGTACGACAGGGCGAGGACGACGAGGAGGACTATAGGTCAGAGGAAGACGATGACGAAGGTGGAGAAGAACCGGAACTAAATGTATATTTGTGTAAACTCTCCGTGAAATGGTGTCCTTAAATGCTTTGCAGAAAACCGCTCTCCTCTTAGGAGATGTATGTTTCTGCTTTGTGCAAAATGTGAAATACTGACTCAAATTTGGTTCTAGCAAAATGGCGCTGGCACTCAGGCTGACGAAGAGGAAGACGATGACGATGACGATTACCACGAGTACCGGGAAGATGGGAAAGGGGCGGTGGAAAGCGTCGCAGGTTTGAAGCGGAGGGCTCGTGAGCTCAGTGAGGAGGCCGAGGATGGTGACGAAGATGGTGATGAGGCTGAGCTCGAGGGAAAAAATACCAAGAAAGCGAAGGTGTGGTAGTACGTACTTACTATAACTTCGAGGGAAGCATTTCTGTGTTCCACCTTGTTCTGTGTTTTCGTTATCGTCTCTTACTTTTGATGTATATATTCGTTTCGCTGTTTGTTAACCTGCAGATTGTTTAGAAACTTGAGTTAGCAGGGCGAGATACAATCTGCATATATTGATGAACTAAATACGTAGAAGTACAGGTGATCCAGACTGGTCATGCCAAAATGAAAGAACTACAGTGTCGGGATAGGGCATAAAATAAATCCACTTGCATCGCTTAGTACCCCCTTTTCTGCCTCTCAGCATCAGTTAAGGGGACATACTGGTTGAGAACGATCGATAAATTACAGTGGAAGATGATATCAGTCATCAAACTCCAAAAGATCAAAGGCATTAGGATAATGATGGAGACTGACCATTACATCCATGAGCTCTGTCTTTGTTACTTTTCCATTGACATCTTTCTCAACCTGCCAGATGGCCTGGTTGTACGTACCAACCGGAATGAACATTCTTCCAGGCGCTTTAAGCTGGTCGACGAGAATTTGAGGCAGCCTATCTGATGCAGCGCCGACGTGGATAGCGTCATAGGGCCCTAATCATCATGATGAAGCTCAAAGGAGAAGGTCAAATAAATGACACTTACCGTAGGCAGGATAGCCTGCATAAGCATTACATGAACTCAATTCTCTTGTCTCACTAGAAAGCAGGACTTACCCAGTCGTCCGTCGCCAACTACCAATACAACCTTGCCTTGATCCAAGGCAGAGCCAAAACCACTGTTGATCAGATTGCTCTTGGACCACTCGACCAACTCAGGTATGTGGTCTATGCCGACAACTCTGCCCTGGGGTGCCCCTGGCTGAGACGGAGAGACCAAGTGATGGAGAACAGCGCAGAGGTAACCTGAACCACTTCCAACGTCAAGAATAGATGCGCCAGGATGAAGAAAAGGGACGAGGTTCTCTAAGGCGTGAGCATGCTATGACGATGAGTCAGGTTCCATGAGAACACGAGAAGCTAGGTGTACCATGTGCGGTGCAGATATGGTTGCGCCATGATCGATGGATCTAAATACGCGTGGGCTTAATCATAATACGGAACAGAAAACGTAGTTGGCATACTGAGGCGAATCATCATATGCCTGTGACCTTTTGCGGACAAAGTCAGCACGATCTACCGTGGACATTGCCTGCGGGATGACAGGGGTCAAAGTGAGCGACGCCCGAGTAAAAAAAACATGCATTGATGACTCTGTCTGTCGCAAGGATTCTATTCCTAGAGAGGTTCGAGATGAGTTCAGTGTTGGTTAATCCTGAACACCTCCACGCCATGTCGAGCGAATGATTGTCAGATCGCAGAAGAGCTTCAAAGACGCGGATTGTTTGGTGTTGTTTATCCGGATACGTCATTATCCTCTTGGAATCAAAAGCATATCTTCGTTCTACGACGTCCGTCATGTATGCGCGCACATCTGCCAAGGTATGCACGTTTGTCAAGGTCGGGTAATCCGTAACATATCCTATCCAGAAACAACACGAATATATTGCAAAGCTTCAAGCAGAGATAGATGAATTGCAAGAAAGGCTTGGGTATATGCGCATCTCCTCAATGGTATATGATATTCCAATATTCCAGACCAAATGAAAATGCCGAAGAAATCGTTTCACGACACATCAGGCTACTCCATCGTTACAATGAGACCAAGGATGCGACACAGGTTTTTAAATAAATTCTTCTGCGTACATTGACTTACTTTGTAAAGATCCTCATCGGAAGGGTACAATACTTCGGAACTGAACCGCATATACTCACTTTGCGTTCACAGCTGGCCTCCATCAGGGAAACCACCATCCGACAAATCCACGAAGACATGGGCCTTCTCGATGAAGATGCAAACTAGCTACCGTCCACGGAACGTTTTGAGTCCCTTTTTCTGATTTGAAACGTAGGGCTGTGCTTATCACGATATGATTGTGTTTTATGCGGCTCGCCTTGTCAATTACTTTGAGATAAGGGCATGGTTGATTAATCGGCTCATCAAAGACCGTTATGTCGTGCAAGAGCGACTTGTCACCCAGAACATCAACGATCGCATACACCCCAACATCGCCTGGATGGGCTCCAGTTCATCCGCGTCCGCTGGGTTCTATTGGTCTGCACCCTCGTCTGGACACCGTACAGACGCCCGCATTACCTACTCGTAGACCTTCTGTCTTTTATACCACTAGCTATGGTGTCTACCGACTTAGCACCCATCTCATTCCCGCTGCTTATCCGCGACTCACGCCGGACGTACCTCTCCCCCTCCCACCCCCGTATGTACCCGGTGAATCGCCCGGCGAGCGACGTGCCAGAATGGACGCACTTGTCAAAGAAGTGCAACGAACCCAAGACACGTACGCTGAGGGCAAACTCGGGGGAAGGCCAAGCGACAAGTTGCTCTGGAACTGTGTGAACCGCTATGTGCGCACGCCAGCACGCCCTGTCGTTGCTGATAGCCGGGCTGGCACTGGCATCACGCTCTTTTTGTCACACGCGAATGGGTTGCACAAAGAGGTGAGTGTCCTCTGATGTGCCGATTGCAGAACCTAGAACGCCTGTAGACATGGGAGACGATGGTTCGAGGACTACTTGATGCGTCGGTGGGCGAGATGGTGGAGGAGGTGTGGGCGTGGGATGCCGTTCAGCATGGAGATGCTGTCATCGTGAATGCCGAGAATCGCGCTGGGATATGTGCGTCTTTGCTTCGATTTTCCACAGAGCGCGTGTTATGACAATTCATCTAGTTGACTGGCTGGATAACGCGCGCGACATCGCGAATTTCTTGCTCCACTATCTACCAGAGAACGTGGAGGATAGCGCACTGCCCACGCGGTTGGAGCGAATGCCAGCGTCGATGGCGAAGGCTAGAAAAGAACACGGCTACCGCACGCGCAAGCTGGTTGTGGTTGGGCATTCCTTTGGAGGGTGCACTTCGTGAGTAGTTTGGTATCCATGACTGATTGGGTGGCGTTCAACTATACAGGCTGAGGA
>JBBPMS010000280.1:0-12927 GCA_038090435.1 Phylloporus scabripes | reverse complement strand
AGGCTAGAAAAGAACACGGCTACCGCACGCGCAAGCTGGTTGTGGTTGGGCATTCCTTTGGAGGGTGCACTTCGTGAGTAGTTTGGTATCCATGACTGATTGGGTGGCGTTCAACTATACAGGCTGAGGATTGCCATCGACTTTCCGAAAATGTTTTCAGCACTTGTACTAGTAGATCCCGTCCTTCGCAAGCCTCTTACTACCCGACCCGGGACTCTATATCCCTTGATTCTCAGTACTTTCGCTCGACGCGATCGTTGGGCATCTCGGTGCGTAACTCCGATGTTTATCCGAAAGCAAAAAATGAGCTTGAGGTAGAGAAGAAGCCCACCGACTGTTGAAGAAGTCACCATTTTTTAAAGTTTGGCACGCAGATGTTTTACAGGACTACGTTGATTATGCACTCATTGATACGGCGGATGGTGATGTCACACTGAAGATAGACGTCCTCCAGGAAGGAATATCTTTTGCGAATCAGTTGACTTCTTGGGAAACATGGGAGTTGTTGGAAAGGTTGGATGAGACCGTCGCGCTTCGGTGGGTCGTCCCAGAAAAACCGTGCGTGTTTTACGTTTCTTGATATGGTGAGAATGTCGACACAGTCCCAGATTGACGAGCAGGGAAGCCACGTATGAGCTGGTGTGGCGCAGACCTGTCAACGCGACCAATGTTATGTTTCACTTTGCGGGCCATTTGGTGTGTCAGGTTCGCTGACTCATTAGCAGTCTATAAACCTTATGCCTGTTATGTAGATTGTGCAGGAAGCACCCCTCGAACTAGGTGATATCATTGAGAGTCGTTTGACATGCAAAGGCTGATGTGACACTCACAGCACATGATATATCCGACTTCTTGCGACAGAGGTATGGAACTACGAAGTCGCATCTGTGAGAGGCCGGTAGATACCGATTTGACTTCACTGAAGAGAACTGTAGTTATATTGCACATAAAAATGGAGATGATCTTTTTATTCGACAAGCAACCAACTCGTAGCGCATCCCGCCCAGATACCTACCACCTTTTGTGGGTATTTGTTATCTACTTCCCTTGGCCACAACTGTGTCGGAATGGCAATGTTTCCTAAAGATCCCAGTCCCATGTTTCCATGCTCGTTCCACCCCCATCCTATGACCGACGTGCCTTTCTGTGGAGAGCCTTGCATTGCAACAAGGACATGTTCACTCCCACATACGAAGCTGGATATAGCACGATCATCGGGAAGGTTGAGAGGCTCTTCTGCTGGGGCAGACTTGCTGGCATGACTTTGACCAAGTTGTCCTTGTGCATTATTGCCGGTCGAGAGCAAGACGTGCTTGTCACCGTCGATCACCTGCATATACGTGCCATTCCAGGTACACCCAAGTCCGCAGAGGCGCCTCTGATGGCCGATGGACGGTATCTGTCCCTGTTTGTTCGAGCCCAGCGCAGAGATACGCCCCGACGCGTGTAAGACGACCGTATGCTGGTTCCCCAGCCCACACGACACCATCGGGTCGTCGTGGATGTCTATAGGGAGCGGCGTGGGGCGAGCGACGCATCGCGCCCCGCCATGGTCCCCGAGCTGCCCGTGCCTGGACGCACCCCAACCCACGAGGGCAGTCCGGCGGCCCGCCGCGGCGAGCTGCACGGCAACATGACGTGGTCCAGCATGGAACGAGCGTATGCGCACCACGTCCCCGGGGAAGACGTGCCCAAAGTCGACGAGCCGTGGCTCGCCGCCGTTCGTTCCCTCTCCGACACCGAGCGCGCCGAAATCGTTGGATCCCATGGACAGCAGTACGTCCGAGCTTTCGTGGCGCGAGAGCACGACGTAGGTTGTCTCCCATGCCGCGGCTACGTGTCTAAAAGTGTATCCGCCAGAGGAGTAGTGTGGCAGGACGAGCTTGTGGAAGGTCGTGCGTGACGCTGCATCCCAGTCCTCGCTCCGGTACTCGGGCCCAAGCTGGCCTCTCCGGTTATCTCCAGTGCCCCATAGAGTGGTAGAGCCGTCGAGGTCCTCCAACAGCAGGATGGTGTGATTGGCTCCACAAGCGATTTGAGTGACAGTGGAGGTAGAATCTGGGAGTCGGTTTGGTTCACATTCTGCGAATTGACATGGGGTGAATGTATGCGTGTCGTCGTAAGAGCCGATCCCCAGCTGGCCTTTGGCGTTTGAACCGGTTGCGAGGAGGATACGGTGCGAACCCATGCCGGCGACACATCAATGAAGCCAATAAATATGTTTCCTAGACAGAATTACCAGCGTGTCATGCACTAAAGTACATCGTATGTATATCGTGCGATAACATCCCGAAAACTTATCAGAGAAAAGATATTTGGTCAGATAATTAGCAGCTAAGACAGTATCTTGCACAACAACAGATCCTCCGACATGCCTAGTTGAACTTGCATCCGGTGATTTTAACTGTGGGTATCATCAGATACCAAGGGGTGAAGAGTCCAATTGGGAAACATACCAGTGCCATCAGGCTGCCCAAGTGCATACAACATTTCCATAGGATGGAAAGCAAGCGAGGTTAGTCTCGGAATGTACGGCGATGGTGGCCGCGTAGGGTATATAGAAAGACCAGTAGGGACACTGAGCGTGGTCAGAGGGTTAATATCAAAACTCGATATCGAGTGTATCGTCAGACGTTGGTGTCTCCAGTTGGTGGGATTGAGAGCCGATGTGCTATGTCCATGTTAGCTAACGACAATTCTTGCGGAGAAAATATTTACGCACGTCGCAAACAGGCCTGTTTGGGGATGAACGTCAAAGCATGATAAGCCAGTAGGGTGTGGATCCCATGCTTTGACGGCGTGGTCGGGTACTCGGATATCCCACAAACGGACCTCGCCAGAGAGGCTGAAAACATTCATTTCGGCATCGTCTTCCAGGACGAAGCCACATACCTGGCTGAAAGGAATTGACCGCCAATCCTCGGGTGATATTTGACGTTCTGCACCCATGTATGGTGCTCATGGTATGACCTCACAACAGCATCCTCCTCCTCAAGGCGACGATCAAACACTTTGACCGCGCCATCTGCAAAACCGGCAATAAATGTCGATGATGTCCCCTGATCGGAGATCAGACAAGTAACAGGGCTCTCTGAATTGGTTTCCAAGTCCTGAAATGCTGGGTTATCAAAGCGACCTGACAATGGAATGTGGCGCCTCACCAGAACTTGCGATTCCGTGTGCGCATCCCAAACCCTAATGATCCTCGAATCACCCCCCACGAGGAGGGATCCCCCGGATTGTTTCCAATCCAAGATGAGCCCACTTCCCCTCCGAACACGAATCATCTCCGTCAGGCCACGGAAAGAGCTAACCATTTGTAACGGGCCCTGATCCAAAGCTGGGTCATAATTGCGATACAGACGCACGATGCCATCCGCTGCAAGGACGTTGAAACATTACGGAAGTAAGACAGTGTTAGAAAATAGCGTACCTGAGCCCACCATGATAATGCCGCCTACATCCTGATTAATTATATGTAATGACGTTATGCCTGTTCCTCTGGGATTTCCATTGCAGAAGTAACTCAACCGCTTTCGTTGAGACCAATCCCAAACGCTGAAATACGATCAACGAAAAATAATTCCACGAACAAGGATCAAACGGACCTGATCATATCCGTGTCATTTGCAATAACGAGATGGGGATCGTACGCGTGTAAAGTCATACAAAGCGGGTTACTATTGACTTGTAGATTGGCCACTGGTAGATCCCATCGGGAATCCTCTGTACGTCATCATGTCACTTGCATGTGAAGAGACTACTAGAAACAGAACCCACCTGCTAGGGTTGCTTGCAACTGTGTTTCGGAAATCACTTGATCATTGCGTTGCTGTCTCCACACCTGATAGTTATATTGAACACTCCCGGGTTCATCTGCCTCCGCTTGCTGCGTTCAACCACGAAGTGAGTGGAAACAGAACAATGTGAACATCGTAAGACATACCCTCATCTGCGGCTCTTTGAAGTATTCACAGCACCAAGCAAAGAACGAGCTCTTTAATGGTAGGACATCTCGAAGTCCATTCCCCGTTCCGCACCCAAGCGGAACGTTACTTCCGTTTGATTCAACTGAGAATATGCTCCCGCTCGGACTGTTCTGATCCCCACCTGTCCCAAGGGTAGATCCGCCCCTTCTACCATGCATCGCCATACGTCGACGTGATCGTAATCGTACCATATCTTCTTCCATAAGTGCCTCCATAACGTGTGAAGGAAGATAATCAGGGTGAGCTTTGTATTGTGTGGGGGAAGGGGGTGACGAGGCTCCGACGGTCAGATGGGTTGGGCTTGGTGTAGCTGGACGAGAATAAGGGGACGTATATTGTGCAAGATTGTAATTTGGTGAGGGGGGTCTGGAGGCGAGGAAGTCAGAGCGAGACAAAGAAGGTGGGATCGAGGAGGGAGGTGCTCGAGTATCTTCGGTTGACGGGAAGGTGATTCCACCCGCAAGGTTGCGGAGGGCGTTGGCAAATGAGGAAGTACGTCGAATAGTGGAGGTAACACCTGAAGACAACGCGTTCGTCATGCTATCACTGCGGCTAATTCCCGGGCGGGAAAGCACAGGAGATGGTGGATGTTGCATAAGGGGGGATGACTGGAGGGATGATACACGGGAATGAGCTCCGCCGGGGCCCGCTCTGGAGTCTACTTGTAAAGGGGGTGCATCGAGAGATGTACAATCTAGGCGATAAAATGGGGAAGCCAACAACAGGGCCATAATGTAGTCTGCAATTGTCTGGGCAAGGGCGGCGACTTCATGATATGGATCAGTTGTCAACTCCAGTAGGCCCACAAAGATTGTGAAGAATGACGAGAGGAGGACACGATTCTCCTCCCGTGCACCATCATCATCACCAAAGACATCCAGCCATTCAGCAACAGCGACTGAGGTTGATTCCTCTTCATGCGGTTGCGCACTTGGATCGGAACGCCATTTCCGGTCTTCTTCCCAATAGATCCACGCACAAACCACGAAATAGCCTCTCCACTCCTTCACAAGACAGCTGATCAAAACAAGCAGCTCCTTGCGCACCATTGGACTTGCATCATCTTTTACAGCAAGTGTCGCACCAGTAGCGACAGCGACTTCCATACGGAAGTGAATGCGTTCTTCGAGTTGGTACTGTGTTCCAGTACCCCCACCGCCCCGTTTAGCAGGATTCGCGGACCCACTAGCACCCATGAATGTGCCAAGGGCGTACAGCGCCGCTGCCCTCACCTCTGGCGAATCATCGGACAACATCAGGATCAATTTATCCTGAGTACCTCTGTCGACGCCATAGACTTTGATTTCGTCGTTCCCTTCCCATATCTGAGCGATACATAAGGCACTCCATTGCCTAAGCAAAAAGTCGCCCTCATCTAGTTTGTCGAAACAATTGTCAAATACGCGCTCTCTCCAGCAGGCCATTTGACCATTGTAGTAGTCCCGAGAGACGGAGGCGAGGATGAATGCGCACATGGCTTTGTGTTCTGCGCCATTGGGAAGAGGCTGGGGGTGATCCTCCGTGAGAGCCAGAACATTGGCGAAGTACTTGAAGCCTTGGGAGTTATGTAGGTCAACTTGGACGCTGGGATCAACTGCGAGAATGCGCGCCCAAATGAAGATGAGAACAGGGCGCAGGTCCTGACCCGCTGCCTGCAGCAGCTTGGAGATGTATGGGAATATGCCAATTGTGAGGACGAGATTGACAGCCCATGGTCCTAGGTCGACAAACTGAGACAGAAGAATAAGTGCCCGAAGCCTGTGGGGTTGTGATAAAAGGACTTGAAGCACGATGGGTAGTTGGTCTGGTGGCTTGCGTGGCACCAGGTCCCGGTCAGTTTGGTGACCGGCGGAAGCTGAAATGCCGTTAAGGCTACCGACAGAGCAGTTTGTTCCATCTGCAGTGTCAAATGTCCCACCACAATTTTGAGGTGGAAGCGACAACGGGCCTCGCTTCGTGAGTGCGGAGCCACCGCGAGAGATCCAGACTTCAAAAGCGGTGAGTTGATCGGTGAAAAATCTGCTAGGTATATACTGGTATGGTTTCTCGGCTTGTGGACCAATAACACCACGTTGGCCAGGTTGACCAATCGATCCACCACCGGTTCCTACTTGTCCCACAGAGTTTGCTGCGGCGCCTGCTGTGGACGGGTTCTTTTCAAGTAGCTCAGGAAGTTGACGTAGACACGTATCGACAGCAAGATCCCACGCAGCCCAGAGTGCATGCGTGTTTGTAGAAGGAAGAGCAGGGAAAGTGTGTGGCGTACAATGATAGTTCTTCATAATTCTTTCCGCTAGAAGGAAATTGCGAAACAATGAGGCGATGAGGAGGTCGGAGCGATATAAGCGCGTAAAGACATCTCGACGAAATGTGGTCCATGCAATGGTGTCTGTGATGGCTGTGAATATCCAGTTTAGTTCACCCAAAGGCGTCCTTCGATCTTTGAGATCACCGGGGAGTTGCATAACCATGTCAAGATTGATGTTGTTGGGCAGCTGATGCGTCATGATGAAATATCGGAGTGCAATATCGATGGGGGAAGTGAGGCAGGAAGTAAAGATGTCAGCGGGGAGCTCTGGACACGAAGGTAATTGCTCGTGGGCAAGACATGCGGCGAGTTGAAGAGAATGCATGTAGGGCTGCATGCCATCGATATACCCGCCACGAGTGGTGAACACCTCCTGATCACGGCGCTCAGCGAAGTTGTTGAAATTAGTGAGAAGGTGACCAGCAGCTGAGCAGTCCCAAATATAAACACCTGGGGACCCAAGCCAACTTTGTACCTCCATGAGGGAAACTGGGATATATTGCGTATAGTTGCGGTTGAAGCACCAGAGTTCCCCACTCGGCGTGGGTTTAGGTACGCCGTGCCCATTATAATAGAAGCACACGGTCTCGTCTTTAGCTTGTTTGCGCAAATTCAGGCAGAATCGGCGCAGATCCTCGTACGAAGGGTCCAAAATCGGTTTGTAAGGAATCTTGAGACTAAGACCTTCGAACTGGTGCTGGAGATTTGTGCCGATGGCTTCCAGAGCTTTATGCGACGGCATTGTATGCGGATCGACCCAGCATTCGAGGAGCGCACAAGGATTGGTCTTGATGATATCTGGAGGGTCGACATCTATGTTCAGACATAGTACAAGGGCAGCGTTTGCGGTCTTGAGTTTCCCAGGAGCTGAGCCACGCCATGGAAAGAGTTTGGCACACTCGGGCGAGTTTGGCGCGGGGTTACCACAGGTGAGATGTCGTTTGGCAGACCAGTAAGGGATAATGGGCAGAGGATCAGGAAGGGTCTCATCAGAGCCGTGGTGCCTTCCATTGGGATCATTTCCAGTGCGTTCACCGCGACCGTCTGTTGTTTGGTTGGACGATGGGTCGGAGGTGGATGTGGATGTCCAACCCCGCTCGGTGACATTATCGGATCCCATGTCAGAACCTATCCTTTCCCTGAGACCAGACAGCGAGAGATTCTCAACATCTAAGCGAAAGTGTCGGTCAAATGTCAACAAGTGAACGAAAGTTGCGGGGCCTTACGCTGTACATGACGCCCGTTCTGCATCTCGGCTGCCAGTTAGCAGTAAGACGTTGCGCGCCGCTGTCGAGGACAATGAGCTAGTAGGATCCCGACGTGTCCTGGGCGGCGTCGAAGCGCTGGTTGCTCGCTGTTGCCCACAGTGATGAACCCGGGCGAGCGTCGGTGTCACGCAGTGTGACAGGATGAGCCTTACACCTTCCGTAGCACCGCCACTGGTCATCTAGGGCCTAGACTATTAACCTGACTCTTCTTTCTAGATAAACCAGACATTCTCCACGAATGTCTGTGGTAGAACCTCCCATCGGTGCTCTTGTAGAGATCTCCACAGGCAAGGGGACTGTTCGATTCTGTGGTACGACCTCCTTCGCCCCAGGCAAATGGGTAGGCATCGAGCTCTTCGAGCCCAAGGGAAAGAACGATGGCTCTATCCAAGGCATCGTCTATTTCTCTTGCAAGCCATTGTATGGCGTGTTCATTCGCCCCAGCCAAGTAAAGATCCTTCCGGTCGAATCTGAGCAGCCGCCAGTGAGCGTGAGGCTTCGTCGTTCCATGCCAGTAGATGACGGAAGTTGTTTGCCCTGTCTAGCGACTGCAACCAAGCCTTTCGCGTTCCGTGGCAGGTCATCAGCGCACTCCAAGCGCCGGCCTCGTCCGACCCAACCCATTACGCTCCGGCGCTACAAGTGGTGCTTCATCCTCCTCCCGTTCATCCAGCCCAGCCAAACCTCCGCCTTCCGCGTCCTCTATGCTCTCACCACCCGGTAGGTCGAGCCCTCATACGTCTCGACTCGCACCCCCATCCTCCCCCGTGAAACGCATCCCGGCACTTTCCCTCCAGCCACGCAAATCCTTTCCTCGCCAGTCGA
Source organism: Phylloporus scabripes (assembly GCA_038090435.1). Lineage (NCBI taxonomy): Eukaryota > Fungi > Basidiomycota > Agaricomycetes > Boletales > Boletaceae > Phylloporus > Phylloporus scabripes. Next base: position 4,537 of record JBBPMS010000280.1, on the reverse strand, counting down.
CACTGGATGGTGCGCTCCCCAGTCCCTCTGTCGCCACTGCACGTTCTCTATTACCACCGATACCACCCTCGTCATCATCTCCTCACGAAACGTCCATCGCTGCGCCGACCCCGAGGAAGACTATATTGCCATTTGCTCCTCAGACTTCCTCGCCTCAACCCCAATTTCAGACTCTTCGTCAATCCCCTGTGTCGGAAGCCGTCCCACTCCCTCCCGCGCAGATTACACCATCATCGTCTTTGACAAATGCGTCAGCGCATGCTGCTCCTTCATTCACTCTCGGGCCTGGACACATGCGAGCAGTTTCAATAACAAGAGAACCATCGTCACCTATTGCTAATGTTTGTCTCGGCCTCATCTAACATTTGATGTGACTCACTCGACATACAGCGCACTGTAGAAGATGCTGAGCTCCAAGAACTTCGTGCCCGGATTCGAGTTATGGAAGCAAAGCGAACAGATGATGCTCGCCATGTACGCGAGCTTGAAACGCGCCTCTCTGAAGCAGAATCATTCGTAGCCTTGCGTCCGAAACTTCAAGCTAAACTCAATCAGCTCCAGACTGAACTTATCGCCACCCGACGCGAATTGGCCGACGCTCAACAGCTTGCTCAGCTCTCGGACAATAGGGGGATTGACGCCCATGAACAGCTAGAAATGGCCATGCTAGATAAGGAGGTCGCAGAAGAGAAAGCCGAGATAGCGGAGGCTGAATTGGAGGAGGTACGGGAGAAGCTAGCCCAGATGGAGGTAGAGTTGCAGGTGCTGAGGGATGGTGGTGGTAAGTTTGTTGGCTGACCGGAAATGACTATGAGATCAATATCAAGCCAGCTGCTGGGGAGGATGGCGACGCAAACGTAAAATCTTCACTCGCCTATATTCAGCTGGAAAAGCACAATGAACGGCTGAAGGAGGCGCTCCTGCGGTACGGACCATACTATCCTTGTTACCAGGTTTTTAACCCTACTCAGTCTCCGGGACATGTCCCAACAAACCGAACAAGAGCAACGTCGCCGCATCGCCGAGATGGAGAAAGACATTACGAGTATCGATGACCTTCAAGGTTTACTCTACCCATCACGTACCTCCACCCTGACCCTAATTGGCATTTCATATAATAGAGCAATACGAAACAACTCTTGTCAAACTTTCCAACGCCGAAACGCAAATTGAAGATTTAAAGGCTCAACTTGATGACGCACTAGGAGCGGAGGAAATGCTTGTACAACTCACAGAACGAAACCTCATGCTTGGAGAGAAGATCGAAGAGATGCGCATCACTATCGAGGACCACGAGGCTCTCAAGGAGCTCAATGATGAACTGGAAGAGAATCACATCGAGACAGAGAAATTGTTACATGAGGAAATTGGTACGGATCGTGTCATCCATGCAGCAAGTCTGATTCCCTCACACCTGGACAGACTCAAAAGACTCACAAATCCGAGACCACTTACAAAGAATCTCGACATTGGAAGATGCCTGCCAAGACTTAGAGAGTACCATAACTCAGTTCCGAGAGCTCGTGCTACAGCTTCAAAGGTAACGTCCTGCGTATTATGTCCATGCAACTACTCAAACCATCGAATACAGCGACCTGGATAACCTACGCACGCAAACTCAAACGGCACAGCACGAGTCTGCTACCGCGGCGTCACAAACAGCCGCGATGATGTCTCTCAATCTCAAGCTCCAGTCATCAGCAGCCAAGAACCAAGCGAAGACCGTCGAGCTCGAGATACGCAAGCTGGAAGCCAAGGAAAGCAAAGAATTGCTCGGGATCGTACAGGTAACGTCAATGCTCGTTTTCATTTTTAAATGCCAAGCTTCCGTGACCTAGCCATACTTGCCGCAACTCTACGTAGAGAGCGACGGTGATGCTACAAGTTGTTATCTTTTCTTCCAACGGGTGGGATTGAAGATTGATCTGATCAACACCGTTGTTGGACAAGCACATGGGCTTCCCGAGTCTCTCAACGGAGATGTACCTGAGACTCTTGTTGGTATCTGCGAGGTAAGTGTGGCTACCTCCATCAGCGATCACATGACTAACATGAATCTGGAGATGAGAGGTCGGGCTGCTGGCCTGGCCATTCTTTGCAAGCGTTTTGCTGCAATCCTTCGCCGTTGTGATCCCGACTCATTCTTGAACATTGGCCGCATCTACCCTGAGATTGCGCCCATGGAGAAACGTATCGATATGCACATCGATCTTCTTAAACGTGATGAATTCCGCGAAATGGAATTCGTCGGTGACATCATGAAGTGAGCATGCCGTACCACAGAAGTTGCATATGGAATTTAACACGCGTGGTACAGGTTGCAAGCACAGTTTGATCATCTCGCTGAGACCTACTTTAGCGGGTTTGATCAAGATTTGGGTGAACGCGAATTGGGATATGCTCTCTCATTTGACTATGATCTCGATGTGTTTGCCGCATCGATTGGGCTCACTAAAACCTCGGTGGCTGCAATCTTGCGAGATGAAGACGTGGTTCTTGAAATGGGTGGATACGACCCAGAGCCCGAGCTTTTTGGACCTCTTCAAAAGCTCCTTGACCAATGCAAGAGTGCCAAGGTCCTCTCGAAGTCAGTGTTTGGCCCCCATTTCACGTCCATCGAAAAACAGCTCATGATACTAAATCAGGAAACTTACGAAGCGCTTGGAGGAAGTGATACAAGACTCGACAGCAATGAAGGCACATCTCATAGGTCAATTGAAATCATTAAGCAATGCAGTACCTGAGCTGGTCAACTTTGGTATCTCTGTGGGCCTAATTTTCCTGCGCCTTGTTGCGATTGTTGACCGCCCTACAGCTTGCACAACAAGTCATTCCTCACCTCAGTGATGCTCGAAGCGCCAAGTCCTCGTTCCAGCTCGCCACAGTCCTTTCGTACGCGAAACAAACGGCCATGTCAACCGTTGCGAAAGATCTGCGTCCCGGCACTTCCTGCTGGGAGGCCGTCGGCGGGGCCATCGCGCAGCTTGCAGGAGAATGCAATAAACTGTTACCCGTTGTGCTCGAACCAGAGAGCGTTATAAAGAGTATGTCCATCTTTGTTACTGGTCACTTCTATTCTGGACATATTGGATAGTCACCGGCACACCACCTTGGATTGTGCGTGTTGACCAAATTCGAGCGAGCACAGCTGTAAACATCGAAGCGGAGCGTAAAGCTAAACAACTACAAGACGAGATTCAGGGTCTCGTTCGCAGTCTAAAGTCGAGAGATCAGACCATTCAGGAGTCAACTGTCAAAATAGAACTCATGGAACGCCGCATGGAGGCAAGCAAGAAGCAGTCGGACACGATCCTCGAGCTCGAGCTCGAGCTCTCGAAAGGTAGAAAACAGGAGCGGGCGTACGAGGAGGCAATGGAGCAACTGCAGGCGGATTTGGATGCTCTCGAGCAGGACAATGCCAAGCTCAAGACCTTGGCTGTGTCAGAGAGACAAGGTACGCGCTTCATACCATTAGGTCTATCGAGATCCTGACCAACTTCTGTCTGACAGTCGCCGGCAACCAGCCCGTCGAGTCGGATAATGCGCCAATCGAGGGAAGCGTCGAAACCACTCACTTGCTGGAACAGGTACGTCACGCTGCAAACGCGCGCCGTGGCTGCTTCTCATTCGCGCGTAGATGGATGCCCTCCGTGGCACGGTGCGGTTCCTGCGGACAGAAAATGCGTATCTGAGAGGCCAGGATCTACTCAAGGAGATTCGCGCGTTACCGCCGCTTTCAGAGTTGGCGCGCAGGCCTCCAACACCTCCTTTGGAGTCGTCAACGTTGTCGGATTCTGAAGAGTCCGAGATTGGCCCACCATCTCCGCCACTGAGCGTTCGCGCCCTCGCTACGGAAACGAAGATGCTTTACCGTGATGTGATCAAGTTTTCGTCATCGCCCCGTGTCGTTGACCTGTCTACGCTGCATGCAAAACGTACCGAGGGGACAACGAGAGGTTGGGTGCGGCGCAAGGACACGCCAGCACAACAGGTGCTGGAACGCAAAATGGAGGCACAGCGACTGAGTTCGCGAGTTAGAGGACTAATGGATCGTGTCAATGCTCTATGATATATGATACCCAGGTTTCACAAAACAGTGTACAGATGGGCTTGTATGTAACTGTATAGGTGCTGGTGTTTCCAATGAGTCACTTACCTGCAGCAAATACATACTAGCAATGAGCTCCTGTTGATCCCATGTGTTAAAGGAAAAGCAGACAAGTGGAAAAGTTTCATGGATAAACCATCATAGTTGTGGGATTTCTGATGGCAGTGGAGCATATGGTGGATGAAAACCATGAGCTGAGATACATCAGGAAAAAACTGAGGGCATACAGTGGCTCAAATAAGTGTTCCAATGTTGGGGCATTTTGGAAAGACTTGACATTTGCAAAAGAACTAAAATGTATTAGCTCTAACCCTTGCAGGGTCATAAATAGCCCTGACCCCTGCCCTGAAGATGAGCCCTTAGTCATGTGATTTGGTTGCCATAGGATTGAGATATAACCATTTCAAAATGACATGTCATTGGGACACT
>JBBPMS010000279.1:1649-19556 GCA_038090435.1 Phylloporus scabripes | reverse complement strand
GGGGTGGAAGAGGGCACGCAATGAGCAGGGGCTGAGAGGAAAGCGCAGCAAGCTCACCATGCGGTTACGCTGAGCTAGGCTCTTGACCCGCTGGAGCGCTGCGATATTCTCGCTGGGGCTTTTGGTTCCGAGCCTACGGTCGAGTCTGGCAGTGATGTCTTCCTCACCCGCATGGTCGTTTTCGTCATCTTCGTCATCAGAACTGGGTCTTGAAGTCTTGGACATAGCTATGGACTTGTCATACGTTTCTGTCATTTCACTCGGAGAAGCTGGATATGAAACTTGGCGTTGTCTGATGCTACCAGAGTTCGCGCTATTGTTGTCGCCCGTTGACCCGCTGCCAGTAGAATTGGTTGCTGGGGGAGATGGCAGGCCGGAAGGGGAAACGGCGCCGGGACTTTCCGGGGGCTCAGGAAGGTCGGGGATACTGGCTGCCTTGGGATCCTTGGGTGGTAACGATCCCAGGAATATCGCGGACAAAGGACGCCTTGAGGAAGTAACGAGTGAGCGCGGCGGCATCAGAGCGAGCGCAGCAGGTCATCAACCACAGCGTGCGTGAAAAAAGTCGTCGTCGTTGTCGTGAACAGCGAGCGAGAGGTTTCGAGGACGAGCGCAACGCCGTCAGAGGCAGGAAGGATGAGTAACGTGGGAATCTAAACCCGTGCTCCAAGCGACGTACATTGAATCCCTCCGAATTCCGACTCCGATGCGCAAGGTTATCTGGAACAAAAGCAGTTGTATTTGTCGAGAAGTGCCTATTGCCAAGTTCATGTGATCTGATTACCCAGATATACAAGGTATTTCTCCTCTGGAACTACAAGCTCTTGCGGAGGAGTGTTTGCAATGCAAGTTCCGTAGTTATGGTGGAGCGCTTGCCTTATTTCTCTAACTACTTACCTCCGAAACAGGACGGCCAGCGTAGCGCTGGTAGCAACGGCTGTGTAGGCGATGCGCTGTGACTCGGCTCGCGCTGACAGAGTCTGCACAAACGGAAACCTTGGAATTCCCCCACGTACCTTTCACCTTCCTGACACCGACCCCCAAAAGACCTTGTCTTTGTGTCGACCATGCACGCTCACTTTCGACCCATCTAAGGTGTTTGTTGTGTTCCGTGGACGTTAGATGACTTTTGATTTAATACCAGCAGTAGTGCTTTTTTCACTCTATCCTTGTTGGTATGTCAAACCCGGATATCCACTATAATGATTTAGCCGCTTCAGCAAACCAAGATGAAGTCGATACCAGATCCGATCCTCTCACAGGACGCTGGCTTGTTGAAGAGGACTTGGCTGGTCGGTTTTACTGATGAGCTACAGCTTATGCATTGTGGCATTCCCTTATAGTATGCACGAACATCGGATATAGAAGACTAGGCTGATGCTTCCTTAGTGATCATGAGCGGACATGTACTGGCCGTGCGTTCGGATGCGGTATCGCTTCGTCTTTTTGTCTCGCTTGCCTGTATGACAAGGTGAGCGTTCATTTTTTATTCTTTTGTCTCGGCTGAACAACGACAAGCCATTGTCCCATTTCCATATCCGGTCAATCTGGAGTCTCGGTCCCTGCCATTGTGTCGAACTCCCTTTCTGTCATTCTAGCTCCTTATCGAGCTTGAGCTTGTGAGGTTGTCTCCTGTGGTCCAGTGCAAACTGACAGTTAACACCGAAGTCACCCCAATGTAAAATGCATTGAGGATGATGCTATTGTTCCAATCCTTATCCTTCTGCGATGGTGCGATATATGCAAGGATGCTGCTGGGCAAATGGTAAGCTTTTTCGCAACCTGGGCCGGTGCATGACATACGGAAGAAATACCGTCAAAGGTTTCCTCTAGCTGCCACTAGGGACATTCCACTATATACATTTTGCCGCCACTGTCCTAGAGCTAAATTCACACCTCGTGTGCTGCTCATTCAATACAACAGAAGACCACACCCAAAACACCACCCTCTTTGCTTGTGTACTAGCCGCCCCCATTCAACCTGATCCTCGACGCGACTTTGGAGTGGATGGTATGGTTCAACTACAGGACGACAATCGACAAGATTGTGGGTAGTGATTCTATGGTCCTTAGTTCTTCAGTCAAACGTTTTGGTTACTGATAATGTGCCTACAGTGTTGTTCCCATGTGAACCACACAATCTGCAACGTAACAACTGATACAGGGACCCCGAGGGCCGACAAGTGCATGCACGGCAAAATCATCGTAGCGTAAGTAGCGAATGCGCCACTGTCAGAAGCGACCACAGTTTTTTAAAAAAAAAAAAGGTCCACAGGCTACTTTTTCGTGTCCACCAATGTGGCGCGCCACTGATTCTGGTCAAAATCCCAGAATCTGGCTCGTTTAGTCTTCAGCATTGATGTCTGCCAAAACGTACATATTTGCTGTCATCGTGAACAATGAGGCACGGATACTAGAGTAATATGTAAGTAAACAACCAAGAATTCGCTTATCGACGGGTTGGATACCTTTTTTTTGTTATCGCTCCACGACTCATGCTAAATTATATTCCTTAGAAATATTGCGAACTTCAGATGCGTAATGCGGTCGCAATGGACAGCAGGTTTCTGTAGCTATCTCGTAAGTGAACCAGCTTTCCTATTGGTCGATTCCTTTTTTGGCCATCTTAAGCGACGACCGCCGCAGACCACATCCTCGGCTAACCCGGTTCAGAAAGTGGATAGCTGTCACCCAGCGGAGATGAACATGGCAGGCTATAGGCTGCACTGCGTCGGGTTGTAGATTTCGGCGTGCTAGAAGCTCTGAAATAATAATTAATTTAACAACCGGAGGGAGCTCTCCGGTATAAAAGCCAGGAGGTTTGTCGTCCTCTTTCTGCAGAGAATCCATATCCTCTCGTCTAGATTCTGGTTTTATATTCATCCCAACATGTTCGCCAAGCTTGGGTATGTGCTTCATTACCTTCCACATCTTGTCATCCTTTGACCGGCATGGATATCTAGTGCTCTCGCTCTTTTCGCCTCCGTTGCCTCCGCACTGACCATCGTGTTGGATGCAAGTATTGCTGTGATCGGCACTAGTGTCCACCTCAGCACCATTGTCACAACGGGTGACATTGGCAAGTACAATATTCTCCTGGCTGGGGCAAATGTCGATGTCGATGTCTTGGATGCTGTATACCTCGACGTGGACACGACGATTTTGACGGTCAATATTCCCAATGTTCCTGTTGGGTGAGTATTCTCTCTGGAAATTTCCTTGAGTGAGTATGTTGATAGACTTGCACCTCCAGCGATAACTACGTGCTTCACGCCGTCCCCGTTGAGTAAGTGTTCTTCCTAATCCCGAGTATGGGGTTCGTCCTATGAGCAATCATTGACACATTACCTGCAGTGCCCCTGATACCACCTCCGCTACGACCAAGCCCTTCAGGGTTGTGCGATCTGCCTAGCTCTGGGGGCTCACTGAGCGATTTGTCGGGAATGATGTTAGTCAATTCTAGTCTTACTTTTCGTGAAACATCCTCATTTCGAGGCCATTAATGATACCGGCTTTGACTTGTGAATTCCTCAATGTCATCAAAGAGAGTGATCAGGGAGCAAAAGTGTTGTCCGTTGTCCCAGACTGGTTTTCGCAGAGTATGTGAGATTCGAAAACACCGACCTGTTTGATTCTGAATTTCTGACTACAAATCTGCGAACACCACTGGCTTTGCTAACTTTTTATACGTGCTGTAAATGACGCAATGAAGGGTCACCAGTCACTATTATGCCATTACCTGATTAGCCCCGAACGAAAGTTGGTTGGTTGTTCCAACCAACTCGATGCTTGAACAATGATAGCCTACAGCAAAATGGACGGTATAAATCAAGTCTTGTAGACGTTCGCTTGTTCCAAGGCTACACTGCCAATTACGTTGTGAGAAGGCTGTAACGTGTATGTCTACCTCGTCTACAGGCCTACGGCCAATGCATAGAATGCATGTGGAGTAGTAGCTTGTAGTTCAACCACTGGGGAACAGCGGGATTGAAAATGCTGTCCCGGACTAGACACTACATGCGCATTACGTGTGACCAATGAGAACTACTCGGCAAAAACATGCGTGTTACGTTCCCCAGGATCCTGACGCTCTTGCAGTTTTGTTGGCTAACTGTCTTCCTGATCCGGGCCATTGTGAATTGTGACATTCGCATCTGCAAAGGCAGAAAGTAATGTTATCGCTTGACGGTCATCCGAGGACTATTTGAGCATTCTGATTGGTCAAAATATGTCGAAGCGAGACAAACGTAGCTAAATGGGGATACCTCCCTCATTTGAAAGTATAATCTTCACGTTTTCTGACTTTCTGGTTGTCTGATGACTCGATGACTCTGCGGATAAAGCTTGAAGCATTTTTCCCACTTCTTTGAGTCCCCATTCAGTCTAATTTGTTCAAACAAAGAAAAAGTGATGTTATTTTGCCGCTTCTTAGATCTGAGCTTGGACAGAGTCGCAACAGCATGCCAAAGGGACAAGAACATCAGGTGAGCTCCTTGAAATAAAAGCCAGCCAGGTCTCCATACTCTCTTTCACAGGGACCCCACATCCTCTCTCTCATCTTTTTACTCAGTTGTCTCGTATTCATTCATCACGTTCATCAAGCTTGGGTATTTCTTTACAACCTTTCACTTGTTGTCTATCAAGTATTGATTTCCTTGAGTGCTTGTAGTGCTCTCGCTCTCTTTGCTTCCCTTGCTGCTGCATTGGAAGTGACTGTGACCCAGTCATATGCTGTCCCCAATGGTGAAATTGGAGTCAAGGTTTATGTCAACCAGGCAGACGCTGGCTATTACAACTTTATGTTGTTTGGGCATGAGGGTCACGCCTCGAAAGAACTGGATGCCGAGACGGAAAGGAATAAAGATAGTATTACCCATTTAGAAATGTTGGAGAAGCATTTTATGGAACTCGAGACGGTGTACGCGGTTCGTCAGTCAATATCTGTTGTGCCATCTTCCTTACGCATCTTCCTCATTCGATTAGGAGGTGAAAGCTGCGGCCCAAGAAGCTATCAAAGACCAAACCGCACACGAGAAGCAAGCAGTCAGGCGTGAAGAACGACATAAGCATGCGAACATAAAGGTGAAGAAGCTGAATTTAAGAAGACGTTCTAGAGACCATTCGAGACAGTTATAAAGGTGCATATGTGCGTTGCTATGTGAATTCGTCGACCCCAGGCTTGAAATAGATGAGACGCAGGTGTTCCACGATCAGATAGAGGCCAAGCAAGAAGAGCTTCAGCCCTGGACTACCAAGATTAATGCGGAGAAAGCAGCGATTGATATTGCCACGAGCGAGAGGGGTACGTTGGCAAAAAGAGGGTACATTTTCAGTGTCATGCCACCCAAGAAGAGTTGGAAAAACATCTCCAATCTGTCTGGCGGTGAAAAGGTATGTAATTTGGTTGTACGGTGCTACAAACAGGGATGATGTTGCTCGTGACGCTAAGATGTTGAGCTCCCTAGCGCTCATGTCCACGCTGCACGTCTTCAAGGTGAGGTCGCACATTGCTTCTGAGATCATGGCTGACTTTGGCTGCCGGCCGACGCCACTGTACTTTAGGGATGAGATCGATGCTGCCCTCGATTTCCGGAACGTGTCCACCGTCACCAATTACATCAACGATCGGACCAAAAATGCCCAGTTAATCATCATTTCGTTGAGGTACGTAGACGGCTCACTCTGTCCCCATCTCATGATCCTGATCGTGGATATAATAGAAATTACATGTTTGAACTGAGCCATCAACTGATTGGGATTTACAAGACTGCGAACGTGACTCAAAGTATGCTTACCATCCACATTGTATTCAGTCGAGGAGCTAACACGTATGCCAGGTATTGCGATCGACAATCATGTTCTTGTCCCGACCAAGAGTGTACCGCTGACGAAGTCTATTGCACGACATGTAGTCTTCGAATATGTCCTAATCAGGCTTTTATGCTGCTCTGATTGTTTCATTCTTGACGTGCTGTGTACTATTATTAGGTAGCAATGGCTGTGATGAATACCCTGATTCAATGAATATGTGCCGCAAATGTATGTGAGTACTTTGTCCTGATTGGTCCTTATTCGGATACAACCATAGTTGCTTCACATTGGCAGCGTTAATTCGGAACATAAGAAGTGGTACATGATAGGATTCATGGAATAGGATCCTCGCAATGAAGCGACAGACCGTCGTCTTTTAGGTGGCGGTTGGTACTCTCCTCGGCGATGCATTTTCCGTGGTGTCAATCATTCCCTTAGAGGCCGTTGGGTCGACATGCCAAAGCCTGGACAATAAGGACGGAGCAAGGATGATTCGTGCACCCTTTCAGATACAACGTCGGGGGGAATCAGAGTGCTGGAGCACGTGCCAATTCGGAGCCCTGTTGCTTTCGACCCCTGGGATATGTATGATGTCATCTGTACATTCGATTATGTCTGCCAAACGGGTCACCCAAGAGGTGCAGAGCAGAGGAGTGGCATCACCTCGATTGAGGCTGCTTGGATCACGAGGGCACGGTGTTTTTGTCGTGCTGCACGGCGTTGACGATGACGAAATCACGACAACTACGGTGTAGGTGAGACAACACTGTGGCAAGGCCAGTTGGACCTGCACCTACGGTAGATACAGTGATAGAGCCAAGAAACAAATTTGTAGATAATCTGCGAAGTTTAAGTGAGATTGACTGTACTGGCGGTTGACGCCTCCACCGGGTTAGAAGTTTGCCGGTCGCCAAACCAGAACACGACATGGCCGGAGACCAAGTGACACCACTCGAATGTCCGTGTACCCCACCCAGTTCATACTCACATACGAAGCGTAGGACCACGTGTAAGATGGCGTAATCGATGCCACACGGGAAAGATATGGGGAAGACTGCTTTGGTTTATTTAGGCCAAACCGTACCCCAAGACATGTGGACCGTTGATGCATCGCACCTTGTAAGCACGCCGGCTACCTGATTCCGGATAATCGATGTATACTGGACCGTCCGGGATGGCTCAGAACCATAGCCTTTTGGCGTAATGGCTAAGCGGCCGTGTCTGGCCCTATACTGTACAAAAGGAGATCTGCGCAACTAGTGCGCATGTGGCACTGGTCAAATCACACTGGCAATAGACAATCTCGTACACATTCTGTAAAGAACAATTGTCTCCTTATCATGAGCAAATGGCGCTATGAATTGCACTTATGTGATATCATTGATCATACAAGGAAGAATGAGGGCAAATAAGTCCTTGTCGTTGCCAACATCGAGTTCTAAGTAGAACCCCTTGAAAAAACGATCAGCTGAGACAAATACGCATTTTCTATCCATACCGTGCCCTCGGGGAGTACGGAATGTCAAGTTCAGGCCAGCACTGATTTTCGCTGGGATATCATTTGTCCCGAAGAGTTGCCATTGAAATGGGCGATATTTCAAGCTGTGCAGCAAGAGGCAGAGCCTCAATCAACGCAATGAAACCTGGCTATGCAAGCAAACGTGGGGGTGCAGAGCTTTGACACAGCCGCGGCTGTGCTTGCACTCGGCTACGCCGCAGTGTGGCAGTGTGAGAAAATCGCTTCCCCGTGGATAGCGACAGAGATAAAAGGTTGCTCCAACAGTCAGCTTTTGTCCCATCAACTACAACCAACTCCTCTCCTCACAATGACACACGGACATGTGAGCAGATTGATTTCTGCTTCATACGACTCGGTCGCTGACCGTTCCGATAGCACCACCAACACCACCAGGCTCACTTGACCCATGAACTCGCTGGCGCCTTTGTTGCCTACGAGGTCCGCTATCCTCTCTTTGTTACGATAAATACTCACCACTTTATAGGCAGAGAAAGCGCACATTCGCCACCAAGAACAAAGGGGCGAGCATGTCAATCATGCCAAGGGAAAGGAATTCTTGTGCGTCTACTTCATCTGTACCAGTCCGGTGTTTATTAATGTATGCGCTCAGGGCGGCCGCCGCTGGTTTTGGAGCTGTTCACCTAGCTGAGACCAAGGGCCGCGATATGCTCGACAGGTCCAGGGAGCGTAATGAGGAACACCACCACCATAATCATCATCATCACAGGCACTAAGAGTCATGATCTACTGGACATTTTAAAGATGTCATTCTTGTTTCAGATGTATACCCATAGTACAGAATGACAGCTTCTTTGCGAGAAGTGGTGTGTCTGGATGACCCTAGCTAGTCGTGATTAATGATCGGCGAGCCTGTACCAGAGAACACAAGTAGTCTTTTTGATCGGTCAGTACTTTGTTTGATTATTCAAATTTCAGGAAGATCGTCTGCGCGTCGTCCGGATGGGCATAAGTGACGGAGCGGACGAGGACAAGTATGATTGGACGCAATTCGGACCAAGTGCATAGTCCTTGGTCGATGAACTTTGCATTTGCCACACTTTGGCACGACGATTTAGGACATTAGACTGTAGCCGGGTTTCATACAGACCCCACTCATTATGTCTGTTATACCATGTAACATGAGAGCTGCCGCTCCTGGTGTCTATACATTGCCTTATGTGATTGTAGCGTTTGTACTTTGAACTTCACAGAAACTGGGGAGTCTGTCATCCTCTCACGAGTCTTGATAGGAGCCAGAAGAGTGATGTCGTTCAGTACAACTCTGGTTGAGTGTAAATTTTTGGTGAGATTACTGCAATTCACCCACCTGGTCTGCAATAGGTCCACTTCTAGTTGGGGATGCTCGGTGCGTGTTGTTAATTCAAGTTATAAATATTGGTGACATCGTTCAAACCAAGTCAATACCTACCATTGGCACAACTCACTTCATGACATACTATCAGACAAGTGTGTAGACCGAGTCAAACTCTACTCGGGTCAGCGTGCCTCATGACCCGCTGCAACATTCAATGATCGGTCAGCAACGAAGTTGGTTGTCACAGCTCTACCAGTTTACAGTCTTGACGAGCGAGTTTAGGTATATGGTACTGTTCCTGTTTGTTTCGGACACCTTCTACAGCATCTCGTGAGTAATACTATCCTGGCTCGCGAAGTCACCCAATTTCTTCTGAAGGGTTATTTATGTAGGCGTGGAATTATACGTTCGTAGGCTTTTGAATCTTTCTTCCTAATCGTGCTCAGTTCACGGCAGCGTGGCAAACTTTGTTGAGCCAGCAGCTCCCGGAGGCATGTAACCCTCGTTATGTTTATTGGATTTCATCTTGACGATTCTTAGTGCTCAAATGCCCATACGCATTCACCGCCACCGATGCTGCGCTTTCAGCATCGGTAGCGTATGTGTCCTAGGGTTTAGGCACGCACATCGGTCATATGACTCCCGACTTGATCATGATCGAATCTCCGGTAGGATTTGACATTTAAGTGACAAAAAATTTGTTTATGGCATGGTCATTGCGCTGGCGATTGTATCATTTACGCTCGGTTTGTGTTGCAGCGTGGAGGCTTGGATCATTCAAAGGTATGCACCCCAAGGTGCTGTATTTGGCTGATAAGGACCACTCAGATTCCCTGAACCAGACCTGAGCTATCCCGTACTCCTTGTCTGGTTGAACGCACAGAATTTCATAATCCGTTTTTACCGCTGTCAGGCATGTCGGCTGGCATCTTCACACCTGGTTATCGAAGGACAGACAATATTCTCGTCCAGTTCTTCTATAAAGCTATGCAGACGGGTTTCTCTGCGACAATTTTCTTGAAGGTTGTCTCTTGGCGTTGGTTTTCCCCTGTACACGAATTTCTATGCCATCTTCACTATTCCCTTGGGTCGTATGTATACAAATGTGAGTATGCTCAGTGAAAAGCTGTTGTACAGTGATTAAATTCTTTCTTGTTGGAAAAGACCGTCATGGATATCCTTCTAACCTGTGAGTTACTCGAGATGCCGGACACGCATAACAACTCTTCGAGTCACCCCGCCTCCATCATGGTGACATACTCATCCCCAGTGCATGTACGGGTCCGTCCACAGATTGACATTTGTCGAGTAGCTGAAATGAATGACAGTTCGATAACCTTTACGTTGCTAAGTGGATTTGACATTGGTTCGAAGTTTTACGCCGCGTTACAGGATGAAAATGAGATCGAAATTCATGGAGTCATCACAGCCGTCAGATGTCAGTAAAAGAACAGTCATCGGAGATCAAGGCCGACCCAACCCACTCAGCTCCCAAGCCATCCGGCGTTGCACAAAAGGCAGCTTGCCTGCCATCCACAACGCCCAATTCCTGAACGTTCCCTTGCTGATCGGCAACCACCAAAAGACCCACTCCCTCCCATCCATATCCATAATCGACAACAAGACTTTGGTAAGTCGGATGACCTCGAGCGCTCGCGCGTGGCGCAGGGCGGCGAAATCGCGCAGGATCGTGTCCGTTTCTGAAAGTGGTCGCGTTTCGGTTGCATGCATGTGCTTCGTCAGTGCCTCCCCTAGAAAGACAGCGTCACGCAAGCCGAGGTTCATCCCCTGCCCGCCTGCGGGGGAGTGAATGTGTGCCGCATCCCCGACAAGGAGCATCGCGCCTCCCACTGGCTCTCCCTTCTCTGGCTGAGACGAGCCTGGAAGGCCAAGGCGGGTAAACAGTGTATCAGCGATTGCGGCATTGTTCCGGAAACGGGTTGCCCAGACGACATCCTTGATGCGTATGGACTTGGATTTAGGGTTCACGCGAGAATCAGATGACAGGGCAAACGGGCCAAATCGATCGACGAGGTTTTGGAGATATTCCTTGCTAGGCGAACGTGGAATCTCTCCTTCTTCCAGAGGGACACCCGATCCAATACGGAAGATATGGCCAGAAAGGGTGGGATGACCATTGGCGATGAGAAAGTTATTGAAGGTGGTAGGCATGGGTGCGCAAAGAAAGAAACCATTCTGGGACATGGTAGTGGAGAATGGAATATCGTCGTCCGGAGCATCAAAGGTGACGTCTGCGAGGAACATCTGCGCGAGAGTAGTCACCTTTTCCGCGAGTTTACTCATCGGATCCACGAAACCAATACCGGCAGTAGTGCGGATCTGCGTAGGATGATGAGTGGTGTGGAATTGAACGAGCCAACGAGGGCTTACCAATGATCGTGCACCATCAGCACCGATTACATATTTTGCGGAGAGTACTCTGCCGTCTTCAAATACGACATCCGTCAGCAACGCGTTTCCAGTGTTGTGATTCATCCCGACCACCCTGAACGGTCGTTGGACGGACACGCCAAAGCTGGCCAACTTTGTGACGAGGACGTGCTCCGTCAAGTTCTGGGGAATAACAACGACGTACGGGTAACGCGTATATCCTTTAAGAGTCGATATGTCGGGATATATCAAAGGGCCCGTACGCGTGCCTATTTCGAGTTTCGTTACTTTCGTTCCCTGGGATATTATGTCGTCTGCACACCCAATAAGGTCCAGTGCCTTTGGAAAAGGAGTTAGAAAGAGAAAAGAAGGGAGGAATGGCGTTACCTCAAGAGTGGCGGCGTGAACTACGAGGGCACGAGAGGTGTTCTCGCCATGTTGTACAGCGTCGACAATCACGAAATCACGAAAACCATGGTAAAGGAGAGACAACGCTGTGGCGAGGCCAGTTGGACCTGCACCCACGATGAGAACAGTGGTAGACTCAGGAAGTGACATTGTCGTTCGGCGTAGACGATCTGTGGGCTTTTAAGTACGATCCGCCAGAAGTGCCGAGATGTCTTTATTGACCTCAGTTTACCATTGCCAATTTGCCAGTGACGTCAACATCCAGGCAGGACATTAATGTTGACAAATAATGATGACAAGTCATTTGCCGAACAAAGTTGTTGAATGAACGCGCCCCATATGTTTTTGATATGATATGGAGAGATTATCGTTTATCGCAGCAATCTTGTCTTTCGGCCGATAGAGACCTTCACCCAGGGCGTAGAGATTGGCCTAGCCGCTAGGGGGCACCTCATTTACCCGCCAGGGACCGGATCCTAGTTATGGTTACACCCAGGGACGCGCTTGTCAACATCAGTCCCAAAGTTCCCAAAAAATCTTTGTCGCGTGTGGAGGCTGGCAGGGCGGAACCCAGAGTTGATCGAGACGCGTCATACAAGTGTCAGCACTCTGACGATGCAAGGGGAAGCTGGAAACATCGTGAGTTCGTTTGTTCGAATCTCGCTCAACTTCAAGCAGGCCTACAGTATTAGAATCAATGTCAAGCAAAGGTAATGAGGGATGTCGGGTTGGCTTAGTTGAGCACGGGCGATCGCTATGGAAGTACCATGGAAGTGTAGTCTGCACAGGATCGACGCCGGTACCCACTGTGAGTAGTATATAACACCACTTGCACAACCGATAACGGTGTAGCCCGATGCTTTCAATTCGTGTCCATGAGCCCCCACGTGCTCCGCAACGCTTGATAGCGGCAACCGAGGATCTTTGAACACAATGCCAGTTGGCATGCTCTTCGGGTTGCTCAGATATGAATGGCATTGCAATGGTTAACCCTCGACCTTCCAGAAAACAATCTACCAGCATGCTTGTTTCTAGTACCTTCGCACACTCGTCTTCCACCTATGGGTCAAACACCTCCAGGCGTCCTGGTCATATAAACAATGAACTAGTAGGAATAACGGTAAGTAATAGGATGTGGATAAAAACTGCGATCGAGTTCATGATCGTCACAAGTCGTCAGCAGGGTGTCAGTAAATGAGCGGACCCTCGATGAAAGAGGGAGGGATGGTGATATTGAAGGAGTGGTCTACGTGAAGCGCTTAGTGCGCCTCAGAAACGTTCTGCTTCCGCCTTCGTCCGAGGCATGCGAGGGTAATAACCTGTCATGGTTGTGCACAGCATGGCTTTGGGTTATAATAACGAACGAGTCGTTAAGCATGCAAGCACGAACGACGTCCAACACAGCACAAGAGGTCTGTGTGACCGCTCCGCGCTAAGTATACGCAAAAGAAGCGTCAGCGGTGTTCCCATGGTAATAGCAGCAAGTCCAGACCACTGGCAGAAGTTACATACCTGTTCGTCGTGGAAGGCCGACTCGTGATCTTCACCGTCATGACAGCGACGAGCCCGTCGATGGCGTACGTGCCGGGGACAGCGACACTTTGGTAATGATTAATACCCGCACTGGAATTCTGGAGCAGCCCAGAAACATAGTTGACAGAAGTGTGGTATGTATAACCGTTGAACGACGTCTGACCAGAATACGTGCTCGTGTTCGCGAGGTTCAAGGTGGGAATGATGCTCGACTGTGCTGTAGCATTCCCGATTAGCCAGTCACGCCCGAGATCATATCTACCACGCCATTGTCAGCACAGATCCATGTAGCATTCTCGATACGGACCCGTTGATGATGATGTTGTGTTGGTCTGTTAATGATCAGTGATCTCGATCATGTCGATAAGGGAAGCCTGCGTGGTGGACGCACCGGCGATCGGCATCTCATACGAGACGGCCATAAAAATCGCATTGCTATCGGCACTGGGCCCATTCTGGATCCAATACCGGAAGTGATTACCACCCTCAATCGTCTCTTGGCAAGTTCCGAGTTGAACATTGCCATAATCCCATCGTATTTCTGCTGTTTCGTTGACTGTTGGCCGGAAAACGTTAGGGAGAGAGGATGAATACCCGTGCAGGATGGCACACACCATATCCGTGTCCATCACCAAGGTTCGCAGCTTGGGGGTCACCAGAATGTTGACCCAAGCATTCGGTCGAGAAACCAAACGACCTAGATAAGGGAGGATAGTTAAGGGCAGAACACTGACAAGGAAAGGCACACTGACTGGTAATAGTTGATGAGGCCACCATTGGTCACGGTGCTTTGGAGAACAGATGAATCGGAATAAGCTGATAAAATGACGTTGAGAGGTTCCCCAAGCCCTGGTGGATATGTGCCTTGCACTTGCTACGGGAGCAAAGGAATTGAATGGCATCGTTCGGAACGGATGTGTGTGAAATGGAGCACGCACTGTGAGCATGCTGCCACCTCCGTTCATTGGGATATAGTAGCCATAGTTTGTGTTGCGTCGTTGGGGCGGTGCTGGAGGTTCCAACCAGCGTGCTGAGATTAGGCATGGCGTCGACAAGGTAGCAAGCAACCAAATGAGCAAGCCCAGGGATGGAGAGTGCATGTTGGAATATGCGACTTGGCAGGGAAGCAGACTCGATCTGCCAGGTATGAAAGAAGGGAGCGGAGAATGGAACTATCAAACCCTGACAGGTCCCAGGGAGAGTCAAAAACAAGAACCATTTCTTCCGTTATTATTCTTGTCGCAACCCTTGAGTTTGGCCACTATGGCTTATGTAACCCAAAGCAGTTAACCTAGGCTACACCTTCGCTCAATCCAGATCACTCAGGTAGGCCGATGACAAGTCGTAACGTGTACAGTCCAGCAAGCATGGCATGTGTGTTTATGGGCAAGTTGGGATTCCTATCGTTACCTGATCGCAGCCTAGCAGGAGCCGTTGACAAAATTATCACGCCATGCGCTTCCAAAGGGGTTAGTGGGCGCCGTTTTTATGTGCCTCACGATCTGGACCTGCAGTCCTGTGTCAGAACTCGCCATATCAGATCCCTCGTAGCCTTTCAAAGTCTACTTCAATTCGTCATAGCTTAGCGGCCAACAGGTGATATTACCACCGTCCGACATTGTGAATTGATAAGGGTCTAGCAGGTCTGTAGTGATAACATGGTGACGGTAGTGATGATGGTCATGGTGCCCCTGTCACACCCTGCTGAGTGCTTTGAGGGCATATGATCGAACATATCGCCAAAGTGTGCTTTGATCCACGTATAGAGGACTGGGGTATTTGCCTTACGATAGTTGACGTGATGATGGCGCACCTACAGTACAGTCAGCACGTCTCGTGTCAGACAAGAGACTGGAAACCTCGTCAGCAGCTACGCCAGAAATGAGCCAGTGAGGTTTAGCCTTGTGATGTTTTTGATGCTCGTCAGCAACCACAGACCGTGCGTCATTATGAAGTTGGGAAGTCGGATTTCCGACAACGCCCAAGCACAGCTAAGCAAGGCAACGCGACAAGCAGTGCCATCTGTCTGGCTGCCTCGTGCACGTAAGTCGTCCTAATCTGCAAAACGGTCCTGCCCTCACATTGCTCTGCATCGACCGATCGCACGTCCGCCTTGCCCATCACAAAGTTCCTTTTTCTCTTTCCAAAAACGCCATCTATGTCGTTCTGATAGAGCACGCCTGGTACATCTGAGTGGGCCGCAAGTCTAAGCCTGCACATATCCACGATCTCGTCAGGGCGCGTTTCCGCGGCTGGATCGCTATCAGATACTATAATAACGCACAACTCATCACAACCGGGGAGGCTCTGAGCTCGCTGAGACTGAGGCGGCTAGTTAATATTTTGGAATGGAACTTCGTAGAAGGTGAGTACCTGTCCTTGCTTTCGCGTGTAAGATAAATCTGTGCTTTCTACCGTCTTGATTCGTGCGTGCTAATTTTTTTTAGCTCTGATGGTCGATGAAATAAAGAACGGCGAAACGAAACCCCTAATTCTTGTGCCGATCAACCTTTGACAGACAGCTGTTGAACTCCAGAGAGTACTCGAGCGATGAATGAATCAAACACGTATGATCGATAATTGGCCAGACGGGGTACAAAGCGTATCACAAGAGCAAGGCTACAACCCACTATCGTTACACTTTACGAGTTTCTCCTTGGACAGTCTGACTCATTCACAATCGAAAGGCTTGCTCTCAGCAAGAGGATGGTCATGATCGCTGCAGGGTGTTTGTGTATGAGACTAACCCGAACTGAAGCCAAATACACTCACTCAGGGTGGCAGCAGCGAACTTTGTAGTGACTGACAGTGCGAGCCCATCAATATACTCGCTCGATGCTCTCCAAGTCAACTGCTTACCCTGGTTCAAGGTCCCTGGGAAGAAGGAGAGAAACAACTTCGTCCGCAAGAATGTCGATTGTATCCAAGAGTCCAACAACGACATCGTCTCTGCACAGCAAAAAGTCGTAACAACCGGGAGAAGTTCCGCCAAGAGTAACATCGAGGCTGATTGAAGCACCGATATCAACTTTTGGGCCACCGTGGAGACAAATATCCAGCGCAGATGCGAGGGAAGCGAAGAGAACGAAGGCACTATGTGCAAGTCAATGAACAGCAAAGCATGAGAGGTAATGAGGTATGTACCCAAGCTTGTAAAACTTCATGACGAGGGATCAGTACAAGATTGTGAGCAAGAGGATGTGAGGTTCTTTGCAGAATGCAGAAGAACGAGGGACCTGCCTAGCTTTATATCGGGGAGCTTGCCTCGAATATCATAATATTTTTTTTGTTCCCTGTTTAACCCTTTGACATGCGGGAAATTTGCGACTCGATACGTTGTCTCTAGTGGACAACTGTCTACGTTACGGTCAGCATCCAAACTGCCATGGAAAAGCATTTGATCCATAATCACAATGGTGGCAACATCGCGGTCATAGATTATCTCGTACAGTTTTATATCCGCAAAGATTGGATCAAGAGGGGCGAATCAGCTTCTGTGGATTTCCCCTATTTAGATAAATTTGGTTATTTGACCAATAGGATTTCACTGTTCAAAATGGTGACATCTCAGCCGACAGCTTTCCGTTGAAGACGAGTATTATGGGCGCAGAAGGGCGTAGATGCTTTGAAACTTCCAGGGTTTGATCGAACTGTTTGCCCGCAATCACTATATTAAGTAATAGAGATGATGGCGTCAACAGTCGGCCTGCGAACCTTGCCTTTTTTTAATCTTTTCTGCTCAGTTTACTGCTGTTGGCCTCCCTGATTTTATGTGCAATGCACTCGTTCACATCGTCATATGAGGCCCAAGTAGGTGGATGTTTGGAATCCGCTTTGATGGCTGCATGTGACAGATCCACAATGCCATGTTAGGAAGTCGTGGAACGACTGGATGTAAGAAAGGGGCGAACGTGCACGACTGTCGTCATGTTGCTGGATCTGGGTCATCTACGGTCCACATGATGACCGCGGTTCTCCTGGATAGGAGAACCGGGGTATCAACAGCAAGAACTTTTCCCCCGTATCGCCCCAAGACTCTCAAGAGTCTAGACACGCCTAAGCCGTAACAGTTTCGGCGATGGTTTCGTAGACAACTTACTTAAAGTGCCGTGTGTGGAGACTCTGTATGAGCGTTCCTTTGTGACAACGTACGACTGTCTCGTTCAAATCTCGAAAATTCGCTTTAGTTCAAGGAAAGAGTAAGTAGGCCATTATGCAGATTATCGTCGCAGTGAACTTGACCTTACGCAAGCGAAGCAGGTCGTTGATCGGCTAATGGTTTGAACGACTCGAGACAGATCAAATTCTCGAGAGGAATCCTTGGCGGATGTTGCATGGTAGCTCAGCAGCGGTGAGGCCGCATCAGCGATTACCTCTTAGGCACGTTCCAATACGGCGGCTTGTTTTGATGACTGACGCTACACATCGTTGGTAGCTAAACCGACTCAAGAAATGTCTATATACCTGTGGCTATCTGCAAAGGGGGACGATGTAGTAGCGTCATTAGGAATACATCTAAAACCTGATGCTCATCCAGCAACACGCTCTTGGTCGGCGGTCCTTGTATATTGTGCGTCCGGGCCGTAGTGCCAGGCCTCATGTAAAGCCGTCTCTCATCAAAACCCCCCTTTCTTGCTGTGCGTAATAAGACAGATTTGGTCTCGGCCCAGGAGGCCAGGTGGTGTAGTACTCGCATCAAGGAACACACACACACACACACAAGCAAACGCACCCAATTGCAAGTCTTAGCATGGTACAACACCACTCAAGTGCAACGCTCGCCGTAAACTTGTGGTTCAAAGCCAACCAGCGGCATTGGGGATATACTACGACACGTCAGAGACAAGAAGTCCAAAAAAGGTCCAAACAGTGCTAGTCCCGTGAGCTCAATCACCAGTGCCTGTGATGATGATGGTGGTGGTGGTGGTGG
>JBBPMS010000277.1:0-10058 GCA_038090435.1 Phylloporus scabripes | reverse complement strand
GTCCCTTTGGATTTGTTTTGGTGAAGAGGTTCGTAGAAAGTGCACGTTGGTAAGCAGCTGCTCAAACGCTTAGATACCGACCAATAAGCATTGTATCAAGAAATGGATACCGGATATCGATTCACTGCCATCCATCGACGCGTCCTCCGACTCAACTTCGCTCTTTCGCTCCTAAATTGCAACCATGAGCTGCCAACTGAGCAATAAACCAACTATGACACACCAGATGACGGATGTACCGCGCCCATACTTCACCTGAACCAGGTACGCTTCTTGTTGCACGTTTGATTATGCGCGCCAGGTCGTCTTCATCCTCTTCCTGGATTCTCTGATCGATAAGAAGACACGTTAGCCGAAGGAGAACACGAAACACGGAAGTGTTCATCTTACGTACCACGAAATCAATGTACCCTAGCCAAAGGGTGTGCAGTGTTTGTTCTACATTCTCGCCGGAGAAACGACGTTTCGCGGCCTCGGCAATCGACCGTTCATATAATCCCCTAACAATGAAGATGTCTGGGGATTTACCTCTTCGTTCCGTTGCAAGGTACTGGATGTATGCGTCAAGAGAAGTCTTGAAGCAGAGCGTTATTTAGCAGCAGCAGAAAGGTGACAGAATGGTTCCTCACAAGGGAGAGCTCTGAGGACTCGCGCCTTCCGTATGCCTTGACAGCACGGGAGCGTAGCTTCGAAGCGGAAACAAGTAGAGATTCATACTGCGATCCTGGTTTGTACGCTGTTGTGAATGAGGAATACGACTGATAAGTATCTTCATGACCTTTTGAGTATGACAATTTAGCCATAACAAAGGACGGGTGAACGTGTTGGCATATCTAACCTGCATGTGGTTGCTGAAGGCGTGTAAGGTGGAGTTCCTCGACATGCTGGACGAGTTCTGACCTGTTGCTCTCGATAAGCGCCATAGCCTCCATGAGAACCACGCGTACTTTTCGGCAGGGGAAGCCGCGTCGATCACCTCAAGCTCCCAGTCTCTTTGCAACTCCCAGAGATACCGACTCTTTCAGTCAAACGTTAGAATACCCTATATCGTATCAGAAGAGCTATTACCTTGGTAAGATGTCCAGTACCTTTTGAAACGACTTCCGAAATGGCCTCACGGGTCCACGTAGTGGAAAAGTGATCACCTAGGTCTTGTGGTGGCACCTCGAGCGCTGCGAAATAGGCATGGCGGTCAACTAGGAATTCGATGTGCTTCTGTAAGATGGGAATAGCTACAACACCATTCAGCATAAACTCTTACGCCAGGGAACCTTCACGCACATAGGTAGTCCGACTCCGCACGCGCGAACAGTTCCAACACTTCCAAGACATGAGTGGGAGTTTCCATGCTTGCGGAAGATAGTTTGGCCTCGATGATGGGTAGCCACACGTCATCCCCGACCGCTAGAAAGCTGGCAGCCATCTCCTGAGCTACAAGGACCTGTGCATCCATGTTAAGGGAACGGGCCAGATTGATGTGCTGAACATGAAGGTTAACATCGAAAGAGTTGACGGATAGTTCAGTGAGAAGGTTAGCAAGCGCGTCGAGACCCTCAGTCGTCTCTGCAAAGTCGTCCATAGTTGAGCTTGGTGAGCGTGACAGGCAAAGTTGTTGTTACCGAAAAAGGCACGCTCTTAGTCCTTTCTAACAGAATCCTCCAAGGCAAAATATGACGTTTGTATAGATCGATGGTTTATCCTCTACATGAAGTAAGTATAATTGTGTCTGGTCCGGAAGTAGAACAACTCCGAGAAGTCTGTCTCCATGGATGCGATGAGCGGCCAGCTCAATTGTGATCACACAGCCCAACCCGTCCCAAGTATCATTTACGTGGTGTTGTGCGAGCGAGTTACGGCGCTGTCGTTGCGGAATATTCCCTAGTCGGAGTTGTGTCGCTGGCAAGAATGGCTGAGTACTCCATTTTTGTTGTCAAGCTATGCCGTGGTGTCGACGCCCATCATGCTGTTCTCTGTCTCACTCGGACCCACCTTTCCCGGCCTGCAGTGTTGTTTTGTTTGATTGCCCCTGTGGCTTGTCTGTTGTTCATTTTGAACCCATAAAAGTCGCGAGCCATGCAGCTTTCCTTCTCATTTCTTAATCGCCTAGAATCCCTGCCCTCTGGGCATGCCTTCGACCCTCAGGCGCTCCCGTCGCCGTGAGCTGGTCCTCACCCGCTCTTTTACAAGAGCCATCCAAGATAAAGTACGACTAGAATCGTGCGTCTAAAACCTTGACCCTTGAGTATCTCTGACCTCTACAAGGCCCAAGACAGATGAGAAGCCTGAATGCAGGACGTTCTTTGCAGACCGCACCAATGCTCAAGTTCACACACCCCTTACCTCAACGTTCGAGTTCGGTCCTGTGTTAACATCACGCCCATCTATGATACTTTCCCTCTATCACAATGTGCATCCTCATCTGCCAGTACATCCAATCCATCGTCTCCCTCCTGAACTGCTCGTCCATGTTTTCGCACTAGGCACGCTTGACGACGTGATGTTTCCTGTCCTCGTGTCTCACGTGTGTCATTCGTGGAGAGCTATCGCGTCGCACGCACTCTCGCTCTGGCGACGCGTGGCGCTTAACCCTGATTCCAACATGGACATGTGGAAAGAGCGCATTTGCCGTGCACGACTGTGCACGCTTGATGTTGCGCTTGCGTCATCTCCTCGCGCTAGGACTTCATATGATTTAGATACCGTGGCACTCCAGATGCACCTCCTCGCTCCCCATTTTGCCGCATTGCGATCACTCGATATCCAGTTTAACTCGTACGCCCCATATTTGTGGAATGCCGCACTTGGGCCTTTTTGTCGACCAACCCCGCATCTTTGGGACTATCGATCTTCTTGTGCCGTCGAAGTCCCAAAACTCGAGTCTCTCGTCCTCCGGTACCCTCAGAATGACGATATCAAAGAGTTCAGTCTCTTTGGTGGCTTTGCTCCAAAGCTTACTCGGGTCACGTTGGAGGGCGTGCGGTTGACTTGGCTGCCAGAGTTATTTCAGAATCTCTCATTCCTGGACTACACACATCACGGGTTCAGTCGCGGGGAAGACGCTGTCGACGAGATTCTGTCCATGTTACAGATCTCCTCTCGGCTCAGGGAGTTGAAATTGTGCATCTGTCACAAGGCCACCACTTTCCAGGTGTTACGCCTCCGAAGGCTGCTTATCGGCGATGATGATATCGCTTTGCCTTTTCTCGAATCGCTGTCACTCCGTGTTGACAGCGAAGACTCGGATATCCCATCCGAGCTCAATGCTATACTATCTCGGCTATCTCTCCTGAAACTCAGGAATCTGTACTTGCAAGATTGCGCCGTTGTGTCTGCCTCCAATTCACATCCTAGACCATTCCCTATATTCCCAGAGTCTGTTGACACCATATGTCGCAACACTTGCCTAAGCAATTTGGTGGTGGAGGGTCGCTGGGTTGAACCATTATTCAGATCTGGACTCGGGGCACGGCTTCCCTCGTTGATGTCCATTCAAGTTGGAAATATGGTAACCCCCATGGTGGTGAGTGAAATGTAAGATAGGTAATTCCAAATACTCTCACGACTTTATACCCATGGCCATTTCGATGTTATATCCATAGACGATGGTTCGCTTACTAACCTGCCCGCAATGAAGAGCGTAATTAATACGTCATGCTGTATTTCTGTAATTCAAAGAAATGTCTGACACTTGACAGGCTGGGGGAGCTGAACAGCTCACGTGGACGTTCACTGACATTTGGTTCCATGAGAGGGTCGAACATTCGCTACGTTTGCACGGTGTGGTCGTAGTCCATTGCGCTGAAGTCTATGTTTTGGAGCCATGCTACTAATTTGGGGTGTACACATATTTTCTAAGTACAGTACCGCGGGAGATATCATTTACGTTGTTGCAAGATGCGTCGTCTCCCCATCGTGCATCGCATCACCCCGGGCCCCCCTAAACAAGGCCAACCCGCGCTGTAGCTTCCGCGCGCAAGCGACAGTTAACAAAAGTCTTCAATGTGAGACGATGTCGCCTTAAGCTTTCATCGGATTGAAAGCAAACTTGCATAGGAAGCATCTTTACAATCTCCTATATCAAGTGAGAAATGCCGCACCACCTCAACGCAACCATCTTTCCCCCCATTTTCCGGAGCGGTACAGATGCCACCCGCAACTGGAAACATGATGATATCGCCGTGAACCGTTTCGCGATTACGACCAACAGACTAACATTGTTATGAAGCTAGCCAGAAACATTTTGAAAGAACAACCCAAATACGATGCGACCAAGCATGACCAAGTACTGCGGACAGGCACGAGCCCGCCATGGAGGGCTGGGATACAGAAGGAGTCCACTTCTAGGGAATAAGATCCCCTCCCATTGGCTGGTGGCAGCCTAAGCGATCCCAAAAAGTGTCTTACAGTATGGGTTCCTTTATTAGGGATGAGTGATGTCATGCGATGACCAAGCGTGTCTCTCAACTCAACTTCTGCTGACAGATCCTAATGTCCCTTTTACCCATGGATCGCCGAGTGAGACCTGTTTATGTGAGGAGCGGGTACTCGCTATAAGACAGCCCTCGAGCTGGTTGGTACACCGACAAGTTCTACATCGATCCCAATCCATTATGACCTCCCCAGCTCAGTTTACACTCGAAAAACTTTACGATCTCCAGGGACTCGTCGCGCTCGTGTCTGGCGGCGGGACCGGGATCGGACTCATGATCGCTCAAGGGCTCGCTGCCAACGGGGCACGCGTCTACATCACCGGGCGGCGATCAGACGTCCTTGAGAAGGTCGTCGAGTCCTGGAACAGCAACAAGAAAGATACCATGGGCCGCTTTGTCGGGTACGATATCACCGATTGCGGTGATCCCGCTTACAGTCCATCCTAGATTGCAGATGGATGTGTCAAACAAGGCCGATATCCAACGGGCCGTGCAACAACTCACAAGCGACGAGGGAAAGCTCCATATTCTCGTGAACAAGTGTGGATCTATCCCCCTCCTAGTCTTTGATCGCTGACTTTGTGACAGTGCTGGCCAACGTGGCCCTGTTTCCGATGAACTCAACAAACCGTCTCCGGCGGCTCTGAAAAAGGCGGAAGAAGTTGGCCCGTATCTCTTCGACAATGAGTCCTTTGAACAATGGTCTGCACTATATTCCGTCAACACCTTCTCTGTCTACTTCATGACCGTCGGCTTCCTCGCACTGCTTGACAAGGGATCTCGGGATAAGCCTGGATACACGTCGAGCGTGATCAACATCACCAGCATTAGCGGCTTAACCAAACTCGCGCAGAGACACGTATGCCAGCTTTTTATCCCTCTTATATTCTCACTCACTGTCGTCATGTGCTAGTTTGGCTACAACAGCTCCAAGGCCGCTGCTTCGCACATCACCAAGATGCTCTCTACAGAGTTTGCCCTTCGGGGCATTCCCGTCCGCGTCAACGCAATCGCACCAGGCGTGTACGAAAGCGAGATGTCACATGACAATATTGAGGGGCGGGAAGCGACGGACGCGGTGGGTATGCCCATCGTGTCAATCCCTGCCCAACGTGCAGGATCGTGAGTCGATGCGTTCTTCCATCCTGTACGGGGAACCTCATCACTGCGTACAGAACAGGGGAGATGGCTGGCACAGCGGTCTACCTTGCTTCGCCCGCTGCGGGATATATGAATGGTCAGGAGTTGGTAATCGATGGAGGGTATCTTGCTGTGAATCCTTCTAGAGTGTGAGGACTGCGGACATCTGGTCCAGCAGCGAACCGAGAAGGGATATTTTGTCATGGCCGCGGGTCAAATTAGTTTACATGGGAGTACCTCGTTAGACCGAAATAGCAAACTGCATCCGTTCCCTGCAAGGTGTAAAAGATTATGCAGCCGGAGACACCCATTTGCATGGTCACCGCACCTCTCTACGACTTCGTGCCTCAAGAGAAAAGGTAAAGTCAGCCTCTGTTGGCAGGTTCAGCGAAGAGATTGGTTAGTGTTGATCGGCTTCTGTCCGGTGGGAGTAGATGGAATTGAGATAAATCGTTTGGACGACATACTTGTGAGTCTAACTCCCATGAGTGCTCTTGGGAAGGCGAAGGCGGACAATAGCACCTGGCGCAGCTAGAGTCTACGGAAGAGACAGGTTACCCAAATGGACTCTGCAGCCAGACAGGGAACACGTATCTGCATGACAATTACTAGCAGCAACGTGCTCGGTCGTTCCAGTCCCTATGAAACAGAAGTCGCTTAGCGCGGTGACGGAGGGGTGCGACGTCCTACAATGTCATTTTGGCTAGTTCAAATCACTGCGGTGTGCTGTCACGGCTCACGAATGGTTCTGAACAGGGAAAATAATCTGGCCCGAGTATGATGAATCCTAGCTCTTTGCTCAAGCAAGCGGTAAGACGCAACGACATACTCCGCGAGGCGAAGTGGACCTAGAGCAGCTTACTAGACCATATCGTCTGCAATGAACTGCAGGCCTACTGTTTTGTGTGACCCAGGCCAGCCAACCTGAGCATCTGAAGACTGAACGTTAGTCTGGTGCCATTATCAGACGGTCGCTGGCTGTGCGGTGCTCCGATGCAAGTGAACGGTGTAGCCGACAATCCCAAATTAGTATAGCCAAGTTCATGGCTCTGCCAACGCAGCGTTCCTTTAGCTTTTGACTGTTTCTCATGTCTGCCGGACAGTCCTCGTCGCAGTCCACTCCCAGGGCGCACCAGCCAACCACCTTGTACGATGTGGTCACTGCTGCCCTCGCTGTCAGTCACACCGCTCATCCGGCGACCGGAACACCACGACTTCCGCATGGTAAAAGTGCTCTTCGAACACCATCTCATGATCAGCGGCCCTCCTTGCACATTGCGACTTCCTTGCCCTCCACCGCCCCCAGATCATCTCGGCCTATTACCGTTCCTGACACGCCTTCTGCTCGGACCGGTCCCCCTCGATCTCTATCATATCAGTTCACCCCTTCTAACTCCCCAATTGGCCCTTATTTCACTACCCTCGATGGCCAGCCAGAGGTCGAGGAGCCGTTCGAAAACGACCTTGCTGAACAGCCCCAGCCCGCCTCCCAACGACCTCGCTCGCACCGCCGGCAGCCTACCTTTCGCGGGGCGCTGGAGTTGGTCAGTTCACCCGTTGATAGGGAACCAACAGACAGGAAGGGAAAGGGCCGCGATATTAGGGTCCAGGACGAAAGTCAGACTTCTCCGAGGTGGCAGCCATCCATGGATGGAAAGTCTACTATCATCTTCGGGGAACCCCAGGGTTCAGAACAGGCACCTGCGCATAAGAGGAGTTTTTCCAGAAACAACACAGTAGGGTTTGTCGATCAAGACGATTCACTGTCCAAGGAGTTGTCGCCAACGGACATCCGTCGCGCCCAATCTCCTCTCGCGAGGTCAGTTAAACATTCTTCAGGCTCCGACAAGTGGAACAAGCTACGTGCACTCATTCCATCCGTCATACGACAACTGTCTCCCCCTACAACACACGCCGTAGCTCCTCCGGATGTAAACATTATCGACGAACTCATTACTGGCGGTCTTTCCAATCTAATGCTTGGGCTATGGTTCGAACGCGATGACAAGAACCATCGACGCATTCCAGTTTTACTTCACCGGCTACGTATACGTATCAGCGATAGCCTACATCCGTTGCATGCACACAAAGCCGTGTTCCGTATCGAGTGTGAATATGCCAATGGTGCTGCTCGATGGGTCATCTATCGCCAACTTCGAGACTTTATCTCATTGCATACTCATTATACCATTTCCAATGCATTCAGCACCCACAAGGACAAGCTCCCAGAGTTTCCGCGAACCAGTATGTCTCTTACCCTACTATGTGTTCTCTTTATCACCGCGCGCAACAGGTTTACCGTACTTCAATTTTCTCAAAATGGCAAGTGGTGGGGCCCAAGTTCGTCATGCAGACTTTGCATTATTACAACGTGAAGCCCTAGAAAACTATCTCATCAAACTCATTCGTGCTGTGGTACGTCGCTACATGTAAGAGGGCCGTATCATGACACAGGTTCCTGTTAGATGTTTCATCCGTCATCAAACAGACTCTCAGGTTTTCTCGAAGTTAGCGCCTTGTTCATATCTCTAGCACAGTCAGGCGGGGTCCAATATAAAGCAGGCTATCTGCGTCTTGAAATGTCGGGACACAATCCAGGTCCTGGACGCAAGGCTACGAGTAAAAGAGATCGGAAGCAGTCTCGTTGGTGTGCTGTACGTGAAAGTTGTTTGGTTATCCTCGAAGAGCCTGGAGAAGTCTGTTCCATCTCTCTCTCGCAGCACGCCTCTCATCAATCAATATGATAGGTCGCTGTCTTGGATGTCTTCCTCTTAGACTCAAGTTTCGAGATTGTACGCCCGGTCCGTTACTATCGCAAAGGCCTCCACCTCCTCCGGCCAGAACTCGCGGATAGGGAGTTTCACGCTGCAGGACGCACGCACGAAAGTGTTGTACCTCCCCAGACAGATGCCGACCGCGTTTCGATTAAGGGTTCTTTCACTGGCAGACTAAGTAGAGCTCTTAATATTTGTCTCCCGTCGACGCCAAAGAAGATTAATGTTGAAGACCGGGAAAAATTGCCTCCCCGATCTGGGCATGCACGACATGATACGGCTTCTTCTGGCAGTTCGGTCGTATCCAACTTCTCACCTTCTCCAATGTTGGATCCTTCTACGCATGCTCGCCCCCTGCAAGCATCTCCTCAACAAAGTGAAGAGGAACAGAATCGGCAAGGGAACCAAATATTAACGGATAATGAACAACGAAAACGAAAGAAGCGCACGCAAGACGTTTCAAGGCATACATTCTACGTCGAGAACTCGCAGATGCGGCTCAAACTGTCTGCAAGGAACGAAGTATGCACTACTCGAGCCCTCGCGTTATAACTGACATGACACTCACAGCGCCAAATGTTACAATGGATCACCGCGCTGGAGAAAGCCGCTGCCTCGTGTCTGTTTGCGACAAAGAATCGGTTTGATAGCTTTGCACCGATCCGGACGAATGTGGCTGCGCAGTGGCTAGTAGATGGAGTGCGCTTGTTATTATAACTGCTTGCCCCTCAACTGAGCTTTCTCTACAGCGCGATTATATGTGGAATTTAGCAAGAGCTCTCACGATGGCCAAGGAGAGTATATATATCCATGATTGGTGGCTGTCACCAGGTATAGTTGCGCACTGAGAGGGTTGTACTTTTCAACTCACCTAGTGTAGAATTACAATTACGACGAACGGGCAAAGGCAAGTACCGACTGGATAAGGTGCTGGAGCGAAAGGCGAAACAAGGTGTCAAGATTCATGTAATATTATAGTGAGTATTTATGTTGGGTGTGTTCTCCAGGTACTGATCACTGAACAGTCAAGAGGTGTCGAGCCGTACAACACCGACAGACAGCAAGTAAGTGAGCCTTGATGTTCTTTTTGTCTTTTTCTGACATGTATCCACATCAGCTACGCAAAGCAAAAGTTGTCGTGTTTGCATGAAAACATTATGATTCAACGTTCCCCGTCACATTTCCAGACTGGCACATTTTACTGGGCCCACGTGAGCAGTTGTGCAGTTGCCTCCTGACTCCGGTATCGCTGACGTTTTCTTTTTTTAGCACGAGAAGCTTTGCGTGATCGACCAAACTATCGCTTTCATGGGCGGTATAGATCTTTGTTTTGGAAGGTCGGTTGCACCACTGACACAACATAATGTACTCAATAGCCTCCAGATGGGACACCCCACAACATGTTCTCGTTGACGATTCGGAACTCTCGCCGGACAAAGAAGAGATATGGCCAGGTTTGTTTCTAATGGTTTCACGCTACTAGTTTTTATGCCTATCTTTTCTATGAATATGCAGGGAAGGATTATAGTAACCCGAGAGTCTTGGATTTCCACACTCTTCACAAACCCGAAGAAGACATGTATGACCGCTCTAAAGTTCCAAGGATGCCTTGGTATGTATTTAAAGAGATAGGGACCGACGAAGCTAATTATAAACAGGCATGACGTTGGCATGCAGGTTGTCGGCCAACCAGCTCGTGACCTCGCTCGACATT
>JBBPMS010000275.1:12358-24897 GCA_038090435.1 Phylloporus scabripes | reverse complement strand
GATTTGCTCAAAGAACAACATCAGGCTTTGCAAGGTAGCTGGGATTGAGTTAATAAAACAGTTTTCTGACTTGGTTGAACTCAAACCTGAGAATGTTATGTCATTTACACTAAAGGAGAAAAACTGCTAGAGTAAATATGGGTGATTTTGATGATGCTGGGCTGCTCCAAGTTTTCTAAGTTGTGGCAAGAGTGTTACGATTTACTTTTCTTTTTATCTTTAACGAACTCTGTTTCCTTTCACGATGACCTAATCATATCACATGACCCACTTACCACTTGCTTGGTCATCGCTCACTTCCTCCATAGTTCCAACCGAGTCCATCAGCTTCGATGACTCGTTCTCACTTAGTCATCCTTTCTATGATGTTCCTTGACCTTCTAAGACCAGCCTTAAACCTACCGGCCCTAAACCCATCGTGGATGTACATATACCTTCTCATCTTCCTTGTGTATTCCTCATGCTTGATCCCTCTTCGTGTACCTCGACTACCACTTGTCATCGAGTACAACCAATCAAGCACTCGTTTTCCTTTCTCCCGTCCCTTGCCCCCTTGACGGTTCGGTCGCTACCTAAAGCGACCTCTCCTCATAAACCCTAGAACCTTGTCGCCTTCCTTGTGGGCCTTAGATCCCAAGGACCTTGGCAGCCTCCCTCGTTGTCTATAGAACATGAGGACCTTGGCACTTCAGCGCATTCATGTGGCTGTTCTTGACTTGACACTGCGGCACCTTCGCATGGCCGTTACCTCGACACTGTGGTACATTCGTGTAGCCATACCTTGACACTTTGTCGCACTCTTGCGGAAGTACCTTGACCCTGTAGCACATTTGTGTGGCTATATCCTTGACCCCGTGACATCCTTGAAGGGCTACGACCGACTCTACCCGAGCCAGTTGTAACAAAGAGCACTAGATCATTGGTGGTAATGATGGCCAAAAAATGTAAACAGATCACCTGAGGCATAGGTCAAGCAGAGAGGTAAGAGACATGATATCATTGTACCATACCCTGTTTCATGGGAGATGAGTTTTGGTTGACTTGCTAGCAAGGTATTATGCACCAGGCATCAATCACCTTTTTTTCCAACTGTTGAGAATAGTAATTATTGTAGTTATCCTACACTTTGATACAAACATCTGTCACACTTGTACCAATGTCTATTGTGCTTACACTACTAGTGTCAGTTACACTAGTAAGACTTGCATACTGCTCATATTGTGCCATTGGCTGATAACCATTCTACATCCTATTGGCTATAGATATGAGGAAATATATGTAGTTACTGTATTCAAATACAATACTTTTGCTATTGGTTAGTATTGTTCTTTTTATTTAGATTACTATACATAGGTACAAACAACATGTACTATATACAGTATATGTAAGGAGAGATCCCTTTCATCCTTTTTCTCTAATTGATTATCACCACTTTGTTCTTTCTCTAATACTAAAGCCTGCTAAGTGTTTTACACTAAGCATTGCCTAAGTACTTGACTACCTAACTCAATGTTCACCTACCAAGTGAGTATTCCCACTTGAGCTTATTCCTGTGTCTCTTCACTGTTTGGAGTACCATTGTACTTCAAAAGGTTATGAGCACTGCCTAAACAAGCAGAGTCTGTCTTTTGACATCATAATGCCTTGCACTATCTCACATGGTAAATGTTGGTGGTTGCTAGACCTTTTATATACTATTATGCTTTTGTTATGCATCTATGATGGTTTTCAGATAGCCTAGATGGCAGAATTGACACTAGATCTTTTCATATTTACCTGGAACAACAGATGGGTTGTTATCTGGAGGCAAACCAATTCTTTCTTAATTGCTTCACTTGACATCCTCACTAAGAGACATGAACTAATGATGAGTGTGTCTACTACTAGAAGACCTCATATTCTGCTAGTATATGTATGTATGTAAGTCACAAATATACATCATCTCCTAGGCTACAAACCTTACCTTTCACTGTCCAATCCTCTCAAGAATGTGAAACTTGAGAGAGGTTGCCAAGTCCACTAGGATATATAACTTCTGAGACTAATTCCTGTTCTTTGACTGATGAGACTATAGTTTCATCTGGAGTCCCACACTGAGTCCCCTGCCCTAGTTGCCAAGGTGTAATAGAAGCAGGAGAAATCCACCAACATGGTAAGATAGACATTATCTGTCAATAGATAATATATGTACAGTGACTTTCAAAACTGTTGCAATGCCTAACCTGGATATAGTACACAAAGCATACTGCAAGCACCTGTGGGAATTTCACTTAGCAGTTGGGGAGCCAAACAAAGTACAAACCCTTGGCTACATATTGGTTCCTAGATCATGTGATTCAGCCAAGTGTCTATGGAGATATGCCTACAGTATTTCAAAACAGCAATATCATTGCAACAGTTTTGCACCTTTTAATGCAAATCATAGAATCTTAATAAACTCAACTGATAATTGGTGATGTTTGGTTCTAAAAACATATATATATAAATATAGATTATGTCAGAGTTCCCACACCTCTTGTTTCCTTATGGCAACTTTTATAAAATACCTTCTTCTATCTTGTTGGCTATTGAAACTCTTTAGCCTGAAATGAGCTATTTCATGGATTTCACTAGCCCAATTATGGTATAAGACACCTATATTGTGGCTGGAGATTATTCCACACTCATATATAACTGTCCAAGACTACTAGAATTCATATAGCCAAAATATCTCCTATTAGGTAATTGGCTTTGATCTGATCTAGTAAACTGATATGGCCACCACAGTGGCTAAAATTATCTATAATGTGATGTCATATATCCCCTTGGTCAACACTATTCATATGTACTCATCAATAGCTTATACAAAGTTTGTATTCAAGTAGCAATGTCTAGCTAATATGCTTTGATTTCAAAGTTTTTGTATGAACTAGCTTCTATAGCATCAATTCAATGTAAAAGGAATTGGTTAATTATGCCATATGTAATAAAGTCAAATGATCCACAAATTACTCTTATGAAAGGCTAGTACATATATGTGTTTGGTGACTAGATCTTTGTACCTTTAGTATGTACAGAAGATATTGTTACCTGAGTACAAACCTTGTACAAACTATTTATGAATACATATGAATAGTGTTGAACAAAGGGATATATGACATCACATTAGAGATAATATTGGCCACTGTGGTGGCCATATCAGTTTACTAGATCAGATCAAAGCCAATCACATAATATGTGATTTTTTGGCTATATAAATTCTAGTAGTCTTGGATAGTTATATATGAGTGTGGAATGATCTCTAGCCATGATGTAGGTGTCTTACACCATAATTGGGCTAGTGAAAGCCATGAAATAGCTCATTTCAGGCTAAAGAGTTTCAATAGCCAACAAGATAGAAGAAGGTATTTTATAAAAGTTGTCATAAGGAAACAAGAGGTGTGGGAACTCTGACATAATCTATATTTATATATATTTGTTTTTAGAACCAAACATCACCAATTATCAGTTGAGTTTATTGAGATTCTATGATTTGCATTAAAAGATGCAAAACTGTTGCAATAGTATTGCTGTTTTGAAATACTGTAGGCATATCTCCATAGACACTTGGCTGAATCACATGATCTAGGAACCAATATGTAGCCAAGGGTTTGTACTTTGTTTGGCTCCCCAACTGCTAAGTGAAATTCCCACAGGTGCTTGCAGTATGCTTTGTGTACTGTATCTAGGTTAGGTATTGCAACAGTTTTGGAGATCATTGTGGCTGATGTTATAACACTATCTTTTTTGCCCCTATGCTTTCCTTCATCTTATCTTATTAAGGGCACTCCAGAAACATCAATGTTATAGCCAGATTGGATCATAAGTGTTTGGTTTGGAATACTCTAGACCCTCATGACATTATTGATAATGTCACCTCTCATGTTATTCTTATGTTTTCCTCATAACTTCCTCATGTTACTATGCAATACCCCTTTTCCTCATGTATCTCATTTTGTGCTATATACCTCATGTACTACATGTGCATTCCTTATGGACCACAGCCCTTACATATATGCAGTGACTCCCAAAACCATTCTAATGTTTAACCTACATAGATGCAGTGTGCTTTGTGCGCTGCAAACACCTGTGGGAATTTCGCTTAGTCATAGTGAGATAAATAGTAGTACACACTCAGGGATACCTGCTGGTGCCTGGATCATGTGATTTGATCCACAGACAGGTGAGATATGCCCATTTTAAAACACTTACTATATTGGAACAGTTTTGAGACTTTTGGATATCATAAAGGTATTTGGTATATATTAGTACTTGATATATCCTCCTTTGGCTTTCAGCACTACCTGTACCCTCCTAGGCATGCCCTCAATCAATCCTTGACATACCTCAGCTGATATCTTCTCCCATCCTGCTTGAGTCCTTGTCCACAATTTCTCCATATCCTTAGTAGGCATCTTATAATCTGCCAGCCTCCTCTTGAGGTGAAGCCAGACATGTTCTATGGGGTTATGGTCAGAAGATTGTGCAGGCCATACCATGGTCCTAAATTCCTGGTCTCCTAGCTATTCCTTGACCTTCTTGCAAGTATGCTTGAGGCCATTGTCTTGCTAAAAGATAACATCAGAAGGATTGAGATCATAGAACTCAAGGGTATCTTGGAGTTCATCCTTCAAAATTTGAAGATAAAGGTCTCTATCCATCCTATCATCAATCTTGGTAGCATAGCCAATCCCATCTCAAGTCATATAGTCCCACATCATCAAAGAACCTCCTTCAAACTTAAAAGTCTCCTCTACTAACCTGTCACTAAGCCCTTCTCCTGGCTTTTTCCATGCCCATTTGTGACCATTTGACCCAAGGTGATTGATTTTGGTTTCATTAGACCATACTACTTGCTTCCAGTCCTCCAGAGTCCAGTCCTTGTATGCATGTGCAAAGTCTAACCAAGCCTTGTGATGCTTGGAAGAGAGTAGAGGGCATTTGGACTTGATCACAGCCTTTATACCAACTTTTTTTCAAGTGACAGCAGACTGTATTGGGATGGAGAGGCTGGTTGATGATGGTGGAGGGAGCTTTGGTCACTTGAACAGCATAGCAAATATTAACAGAGGAAAGCTTTGATGGATGGCCTTCAACAGACTTCTAAAGCTCAGAACATTCCTTAGAACAAAGCCTAGAGATGGTAGCAATGCCAACACCTGTGCTAGAGGCAATAGAGCAGATAGAATGACCAGCATCAAGTTGAGAAAGTGTAGTGTTCTTTTGAGTGGCAGAAAGAGATCATATGATGATGGAGGTTGAAAGTCAAGAAGTGTGGGAATGTTTTTAGACTCAGACATAATATTTATATGTATATCTTTGTTTGTGACACTCAACAATAGCAACTATCTACTTATAGTGAAAGTCTCAAAACTGTTCTAATGTAGTAAATGTTTTAAAATGGGCATATCTTGCTTGTCTGTGGATCAAATCACATGATCCAGGCACCAGCAGGTATCCCTGAGTATATATCACTATTTATCTCACTATGAATAAGCGAAATTCCCACAGGTGTTTGCAGCATGTAAAGCATGCTGCATCTAGATTAAACATTGGAATGGTTTTGGGAGTTATTGTATGTGTAGAAAAAAAATAAAATAAAGGGCTTATTTCCGGAGAGGCTAAAGATATAGTCAAGTTTGAAGGAGGTTCACTCATGGTTTGGAGATGTATAGGGTGGAATAGTATTGAAGTCTTGAGTAAAATCAAGGAAAGCATGAATGCTAAACAATATGTGGCCATTTTGGAGGAAGGGTTGCCTCAAAGCATAAAGGAATTTGGAATTCCAGAAGATAACATTATTTTTCAACAAGATAATAACCCCAAGCATACCTCTAGAAGAGCCTAGAAATAGTTTTAAGAGTAGGATATCAAGCCTCTAGACTGGCCTGTACAATCTCTAGACCTTAACCTAATTGAACATACTTGAAATCACCTCAAAAGATCTTTATCAGGTTATAAGAGTGCTCCTACAGGAGTTTATCAATTGTGGAAAAGGGTGGTGGTGGAGTGGGGGAAGATTTCTGTGGAAGTATGTCAAAGATAGATAAAAAGCATGCCTAGAGAGGTTGAGGCAGTTATCAAGGCCAAAGGAGCTCATACCAATTACTACATAGTTGGATTTTTTTAAAGTCAAAAAACTGTCTGTGTTACAAATGCTACCTTTTCACCATCTTATCTTATCTTTTGCATCACATGACATTATCAACATAGTGTATCAACACTAAGTCTCTACTTTTCTTTGTTGACTAATTATGATTACATCTTCATTCTTCAAACCTGATGGCATCAGCTAAACTTGTCATCCAGGATAGTCATCAGCTGCTCCCCTTGGCCATGTGCTGCCACACTATTCAAATAACTTCAAAGCTATGGTCAGCTATTATTGTTATCTTCCAATCATATCCTCCCTATGCAAGTCATAGTGGGTCAGAGATAAAAAGGCTATGCTCACCAAGTACATGGCTAAGCTCTGAGGTTATGTCCTATTGCCTCAGCACTGCCTATGGATCTTACCTGGTTACACCCCACTGCCTCTGGATCTCGACCTCACCTGATACACACCTTTTGCTATGCAAGGCAATGCTTGGCTATGCACAATACCTGTGCCCACTGCCTCGCTAGTAATCACATGGACTCTTACTTACTTTATATGGACACTTATTGGTAGATTTGGTACAAACATGTACAAACCCTAGAGTAGTATATAAAGGCCCAAGAGCCAACCAGAGAACTCCAGTCAAGTTCTCTTGGTATTTCCCCTTGAGCACTTCACTCAGCCCTCTACCATTACACTTTAGCACTTGTGGACTGAGCGGCATCTTTTACTCTCTTTCTCTAACATTGTAATCTAAGAGTACTATGTGTTACGAATGGCTCGGGTAGAGTCAGTCGTAGCCCTTCAAGGTGTCACAGGGTTGAGGGTTCAGTCACACAAGCGTGATAGAATCAAGGGTATGGTCACCAAGATGTACTGGAGTGTCAACGAGTGGCCACACAAGTGTGTCACAGGGTTCTGAGTACGGTCACAGGGATGTGCCGAAGTGGATCAAGTACGGCCACAGGAATGTGCCGAAGTGTCAAGGTATGGCCACAGGAATGTGTCACAGTGTCAAGGTTACAGCCACAGAGATGTGCTGCAGGGTCGAGATATGTCCGCACGGATGATGTGACGAAGTATCAAGGTCAGGGATATGGCTACACAGATGTGCCACAGTGTCGAAGTTATGGCCACACAGATGTGCCACAGTGCCAAGGTTACGTCCGCACGGAAGCGACATAGTGTCAAGGTCAAGTATGGCCACACGAATGTGCCGAAGTGCCAAGGTCAAGAGTACAGTCACAGAGATGTGACGGGGTCAAGGGTGCAGCCACATGGATGTGCCGCAGTGTCAAGGTCAAGGTTATGGCCACACAGATGTGCCACAGTGTCAAGGTCAGAGTACAGCCACACGAATGCGCTGAAGTGTCAAGGTCAAGAGTACAGTCACAGAGATGTGACGGGGTCAAGGGTGCGGCCACATGGATGTGCCGCAGTGTCAAGGTCAAGATTATGGCCACACAGATGTGCCACAGTGTCAAGGTCAGAGTACAGCCACACGGATGCACCAAAGTACCAAGGTCCTCGTGTTCTATGGACGATGAGGGAGGCTGCCTAGGTCCTTGGGATCAAAGGCCCGCAAGGGAGGCGACAAGGTTCTCTTGATACAGCCACAGAGATGTGCTGGAGTATCAGAGTCAAGGATATGGCCACACAAATGTACCGCAGGATCAAGGTTACAGTCACATGAATGTGTCGCAGGGTCAAGGATACAACCACACAAATGTGCCGCAGGGTCAAGGATATGGCCACACAAATGTGCCACAGGGTCAAGGTCCTCGTGTTCTATAGACGATAAGGGAGGTTGCCAAGGTCCTTGGGATCGAAGGCCCACAAGGAAGGCGACAAGGTACAAGGGTTTACGACAAGAGGTCACTTTAGGTAGCGACCGAACCGTCAAGGGGGCAGGGAACGAGAGAAGAGAAAACGGGTGCTTGATTGGTTGTACTCGATGACAAGTGGTAGTCAAGGTACAAGAAGGGAGATCAAGCATGAGGAGTACCTAAGAACGAGAGAAGGAACATATATGCCCTCAACAGGTTTAGGGCTGGTTATAGAATGTCAAAGAAGGAAACGATGACTAAGTGAGAACGAGTCAGCGAAGCCGATGGACTCGGATGGAACTATGGATGGAACAAAGATGACTAAGTGAGAACGAGTCATCAAAGCCGATGGACTTGGATGGAATTAGGGAGGAGTGAGCGATGACCAAGCAAGTGGTAGTCAAGTCACGTGATGTGGTTAGGTCATCGCAAACGGAAACAGAGTTCGTTAAAAGTGGAAGAAAAAAGAAATCGTAACACTATGCCTTTTTGGGCTAGTATCTTGAGGGTTGCTTTAGTCTGCCTAATATATTATTTTCAAATGGCTGCTATTCTATCAATTATTATCCAAATCACTTTATTCTTAGTCCAATAGAAAGCCAAGTGTGCATATCTTATTCCATACACTTGTGATTTAGGACTAGGATTAGGAGTTATTGCATTTAGTAATAACTAATGTAAAACATGCAAACATGCAGACAGTTTTTTGAGCCACTGTAGCCAAAGGAAAAGCCCACCCAGTTGCCTCATAGGCTTGGCCTATGGTTTCTCTGAAACAGTACAAAGTGCATATGGGATATCTTGCTCCAGTTTTACAAGTTTGAATTTGGGACAGAACAACTCATCAAATCAACATCACCACTTGCTCTAGACTAAGATAAGATTGGATCTAAAAATATACATACAAGCTCCATTATCCATCAGATCAGGCAAAAGGGAGCAACTTCTATGTTTTATAAAAGGTTTCTTTGCTCTAAGAGAGGTTGGAGGAGTTTGCAGAAGCAGAAGATCATTAGTACTAGATGATCATCAAATAATACAATATATAGGAAAAATGGATCTATTCCTAACTGATGGGTCTATTCTATACACATACTGATTCTGGAAGGGATTGAAGGATGTCCAGAATAAAAGGATCCTGGAATTGGAACTCTATTACATCTTATCTCAGAAAAGGTTCCAGTTTCAAACTAATTGACAGGTATCAAAGCTGAAGATTCTCTTGGTCTGAATTAACCAAGAATATGAAGGAATAAGTCAGCAATTGGGAGGATTTGCTCATTATTGTAGAAATCAATAAAGAAAAAAGAAAAGATAGTTTTTGTAGAATAGATGAGAAGGTAATGATATTCTTATCTTATAACTTTGGTAATAATAAAAGGCTAGTTGATATGATCAGCTGAAATGACTCTAAGCCACTTGAACTTTGTCAGGTTACACTAGACTATATAGACTTAAGAGCATACATATGTAGAAGACTGGCTTAAAGGAAAACTTCAAAAAGAACCAGACTAGAGGATATGTATCTCCAGTTGGATCCTTGGCTTATATACTAGTTCTACTATATGTACATGTTTGTACTGAATCCACTGATACATTTGTATAAGTCCATATCCTAAACACATAGGACAAAAGGCATATCCTATAGTACAGTATTTTAAGCTTGGAATCAGCTCTCTTGTATATTTCAGTGTTCAAATCATGATCAAACACATACATACCATTATTGGCAATGCATCCATATCCATTTCCAGCTGTAGGAAATTACTAAAGGTTATTTATTTCCAAAAGACACTCCTGATTCCTATAGTATTACATATTTGTCTTTGTCATATTTAATAGAAAATGTAGACCTTCAGGGCAGTCAAAACTGTTTATAATGACATTAAATATAGCCCTAGAATCCATAGTGCTCACATATCCTCATTGAAGATTCATATAAAATTTTATGCAAGTAACAAACATATGCTG
The DNA here is from genome assembly GCA_038090435.1 of Phylloporus scabripes. Classification (NCBI taxonomy): domain Eukaryota; kingdom Fungi; phylum Basidiomycota; class Agaricomycetes; order Boletales; family Boletaceae; genus Phylloporus; species Phylloporus scabripes. The sequence goes on along the minus strand of JBBPMS010000275.1, from coordinate 14,985 downwards.
TTTTTTTTTTTCATTTTAGGATCTGGATGTGAACTTTGCATATATAGGATAAATCCAAAGGAATTTTCACTGGTATCCTATCATATGATTAAATGAAGTAAATGCACAAGAATAACCTTGAAAAGAACTAGCAAAATATGCATAATAACAAGACCTTTATATTCTTGTTGGACATAAAAGTCATTGTTACTTGCACACAAACTTCATATAAGCCTTCAATAAGCCTATGTGAGTACTATTGAATCTAGGAATATATTGGATAACATTGCAAACAGTTTTGATCATCCTGAAGGCCTGCATTCTCTATTAAATTTGACAAAGACAAATACAGTAATACTATACATATGTCTGATTTATTGTTGCTTTTTCACAATTTGCCAATCTTTTTATTTTGGATCAACATTGGGACACTTTTTTGAGCCACTGTAGATACTTTTTCTTTCTTTCTCCTGTACTCATGACTCCTATACTAGATTCCCACAGGTAGCTATTAATCTAGTTCAGTTGATTTCTGATCACTGAGATTTACACAGCCTTCTCACTTTCTTGTCTGAGAGACTCCTGTGCACTGCTCCTACTTCACATATGTGATCCAGATAAATAATATAGGTGGCCAGCAGTGGGATAAACACCTTGCCCCTATTTTACTAGGTGCTAGATCTCCACAGTTCCTAGTAAGCTCTTTTACCTTGCTTTGTTATCATTCCTAGCAGGTTTCACAACAATTGCAGGTTAGCCCCATGTAGTCATGTATACTGTATAGTAGATATAGATGTGCACAATACTCTTCACTGTGTTCATGCTGAATAGCTGAATACCTCATGATCACAACCATAGACACCACTTGGCCATTATGAGGACATTACTTACCAATGAAAACAGAAAACTCTGAGCAGCACATCAACCACAAAAAAGTGAACCAGAGGCTGTGATATCTACTAGACTGCGTACTCCCCTCAATCGCACAGGTCTATTCTCATGGTATGACTCAGCCAGGTAGGTCCGCTGATCTCCGATGCTGATTCGGCATCGCCCGAAGGATCACTTTATCAAGCAGCAGGTGCGATCCTTCTTTCTCTCTTGCAATCCACCATGGCAAACGTTTACGTGAGTGTTCCCTCCTACGCACCACTCCGCTGCTAACCAAATCAAGTTTGATGTCTCTATTGGCGGCTCCCCGGTTGGCCGCATCGTGTTCAAGCTCTATGACAACGTCGTGCCCAAAACTGCCAGGAACTTCCGTGAACTTGCTACGGGTCAGAACGGTTATGGTTACGCAGGCTCCGCTTTCCACCGTGTCATCCCAGGGTTCATGATCCAGGGTGGAGACTTCACCAAGGGTGACGGCACGGGCGGCAAATCGATCTATGGCACAAAGTTTAAGGGTCTGTATTCCCACCGCACATGCTCGGTGCTGGCGCTCACCAAGCGGCCTTATCGCAGATGAGAACTTTGACCTGAAGCACGCCAAGACTGGTTTGCTCTCGATGGCCAACGCGGGCCCGGACACCAACGGCTCCCAATTCTTCATCACCACCGCTCTCACTGATTGGCTCAACGGAAAACATGTCGTGTTCGGTGCGTCAATCAAAGCTGTTTGTTTTCATGGGGATTTGACCTGCCTTGTAGGTGAAGTCGTTGAGGGCTACGACACGGTGGTCAAAGCTATTGAGAAGGTTGGATCCCCGAGCGGAAAGACTGGTAGGGTGGTCAAGATTGAAAGGTCTGGAACTGTTTAAATGTGGTCTTCACGGGGGATAAAAACGAGAAGTATCAATGTCCTTGTGTTCAATACATAGTACGGGGTTATCTGCCTTTGATGCCAAGTTACGAAGGGTTGATTCTCAATGCGCTGGGAGGTCGTGAGCACGCAGACCCTTATCGACATACGTATCGTCGGGATACCGAGTGGTGATTGATTGTCCACTCAGTATCACAGCCTGTTCGTGTAACGGCTGACCGTCTGGCCCTTGAGCTGATATAGAAGGTTGGATTTGGTCCTTGTTTGGGAGGGATTTCTGAACGGTCTTCCACCCGCACACCTGGTGTGTTGACATGGGTGGATCTCATGTTCAAATAATAATGTCGTCGATTCTAGGCATTGAACAGGGCTGCCATATACCTCGGGACTCTTTGGGTCATTCAGCAGAACAGTCAGGAGCGCCCATGACACGACGTTCGCATATAGTGCAGTGGCAGGAAGGAGTCCAGTTCTTCCATGCAAGATCTACCAGTGGCGCCCACAACTCGTTTGCAAGATGACTATCAGCAGCACTGATTTGCCTTTGAAGTTCAGGAATTCCAACTAATGACATACAAGTCCCGTTCTGAGTACATCCTTGTAATTTGGCAGGCCTCATCTGTAGTATACGTTGCGCCAGTCACCATTGCGAGGCCACAAGTGAGACTGCTTCCGCCGGGTACCATCCAGATGGAAACTCCACAGCGGCCCCCGAGGGACAATGGCGATTCGGCCGTCCACAAATAGAGCATCCACCGTGACCGTCCTGATCCCGGCATCAAAAATGACATAGCATGAGAAGTTCGTGATAAGCCTATATCGATAAGGTCTAGTAATAGATCGTTCAGTGCTATCAAATAGACGGTACTGTGACCTTAAAAGTCAT
>JBBPMS010000275.1:0-12259 GCA_038090435.1 Phylloporus scabripes | reverse complement strand
CACAAACGTACCGCGAATGTCTGCTGTGCTGTGGCAAATGGAAGACCTCCAAAACAAGGCCCAAATCCAATCTTCAACGTCACTCAAAGGCCAGACGGTCAACAAAAGGCCGTGATCAATCAATCAACCACTCAGTACCCCGACGGTACATTTCCTGGTAAGGTCCAGATACTCACGTCCTCGGGCCACAACCCTTTGAAGGCATCAAAGACAGACATCCCTGTACTACGTATTGAACAAAAGGTCATTGATACTATCCCACGGGAGTTGGTCGGCTCGCGCTCGCACAAAGAAAAACGGCGGTGATCGAACTGGTCACTGAAGCCAAGCAAATAGTCGCTTGGAAGTAGACAGTCGCCTTTACTCTAATGTCCCAAGCACCTGGTCATGGATGATCGCCAGCCGCAGCCGGCGTCTCATGCCTAGCCTGCAACTAGATGAGCATGCGAAGACCCCAAGGCAAAAATACGCACCACAGGTACCAAGAGGGATCAGCAGAGGATGTCTACGGTGACAGTCGATTCATTCCGCTGTGATAGGCTATGACGGCTCCCTGGGTCGACGACTATTAGCGCAGAGCTCAGGGAAATCACGACAGAACTCACTAGCGAGTAAGAGAATTCATATGGCGCTCTTCCCGGAGAGTTTGGATGAGGATGTAGCAGTGCAGGGAAGGCAGGAACGGGTAGGAGTGAGAGTGGGGCGGGAGCGGGGAGCCAGAGAGAGCCAACGGCACGTTGTTATCCAGAGTGAGCATACCTAGAGAGGGTCTGTTCCAAGTTAGAGCCTCTCCAATATGCACGACGATTATTTAAATCGACGTGTTTTCCATAGTTTTGCTAGCACTTTTCCTTTTCCAATTTCGTCGATGGAGGGGATTTTCTGCCATCTATGAGCAAAAAAGTCAATGCCAAACGAATGGTGACGAGGAACTACCGGCATACCTTACGGGAGAATGCCCATGAACAGTCTCTGGTTTGATGCATATAGCATCAAGACGCTTCCTGAGAGCCTTTGTCGAAACGTTGGGGGCCCGACCCTGCCTACCCTTTGATTGTGTAATCTTAGCACATGAACGAAGGGGAAGTGATGAGGCCAAGTCGCAAGGCAAGCACAGAGATGGGGCCTCTTGAGTGGTAACGGGCGAAGGCTGAGACCTCTTCCGACGTAAGAGGAGACTGGGAGGCTTCGGTGGGAGCACCGGCTTGCTTGGGAGGATGTCACAAGGAATTGGCTGGTTCGTATCCTTTTCCACTACAGGATATCGGTCCTGTGATATTCGTTTTGACGACCGTAACGACCAAGGACAAACAGAGCATACCTCAGAGATGCGACGTCTTTTCAGGTTCGGGAAGGAATGTAGATTTTGAAGAGGATGAGTGTCCTCAAGGGAGTGTGCGTTCTTGAAAGAATGTGCGTTCCCGAAAGAGAGTGAATCTGCAAAGGAATGTCTGCCATGGAGGCTAGCAGGCGTTTGTATATGCTTCGTTTCAGAAAAAGCTTTCTAATGCGACGAATGAGTAAAAAATCAGGCTGGGACATGTAAAAAGACGTACCCTCAAGTCGAGGTATCCGGGAGCCCTCCAAAGCCGTCGAAGTTGGGGCTCTGAAAAACAAGCTTCGTCGTGCAGGGAGTTCATGTCGCATAGTGTCTCGGTCGACGACGTGCTGTCCATGGTCGGAAGGACAACTGGGTTCTAACCAAATGTTAGAAATGCATCCCATTGAACTATAAAGAAAACTTGCCTTCAAATCGGCGAACTTTCTTACTCGACGAAGTGACCGAATGTTCTGATAGGAGACTTCGGAGGATGTGTCCGTAGTCGCAGTTGTACCGAAGGAGGTTTCCGCATCGGAAGGTTCTGTATTGGAAAGTTCTGGAGCTACAGGTTTAGAGTTCATGCAATCGGGGAGCGATGTGCATTGGGGTCCGGACCGCAAACGCTTCCTAAATTCGGAGATGGGGCGTCTGAAGGAAAGTGGCGGGGTTTGTCCAGTTGCCTCGATCTTGTATTCGTCTACCAGTGACTCCTCAGAGATACAACTGAGGAGTCTCGGTACGTGCATGGCAAGCGCTTTCCAGACATCGTCGGTCTCGTCTTCAACATGCACTATGCTGGGAGTCGTGATATCCTTTTTTGGGGGTGCATCGAGGAGTAGCGGCTCAGCGGCCGAAGGTGTGGAGGTTGCCGCAATGTCAGGGGAACCTGGAGGCGAGACCGCGACCGATTCCTCACCGTCGTCCAATTCGTCTTCCTCGTCTGCCGAATAAATAGAACTTTCATCAGAAATATCAGAGGATACGGCAGAACAAGGCGTTTGAGAATTTATCGGCACCGGGTGAGCAGCAGAGTCTGCCAAGGAATCGTCGGAAAAGTACAATGAAAGTTTTGGAATCGGAATGGCCAACTCTCTCTTCATCCCTGACAAAATCCTGTTGAAATCATTCTGCTTTCTTGACTCAACCTCTGAAGTCCAATCCTCCTCTTGACTGGAATGAAATGAAAAGCTGTCAAATTCTCTCTTCAGCTCCTCGTCCGAGAATCCGGGGAACTTGTCTCCCGCCACAGACCCTAACGAAGTCAGGGGGGAAATCGGGGAAGCAGAATGAAGCTGCGTCGGGTCGATGGGGTACTCTGAAGACAGTGATGCATGCAGCGAGGGAGCACAGGAGAGATGGTTAGGGAAGGATTGTATGAGAGCCTCGCAGAAGTCATGTCTCGCTTCCTCGATTGTTGGATCAGAGAGTGCGCAGTGCCTTCGAATCAGTCGCTTGAAGTCCAACCAACCGTGGGCAGCAGCAGTCAAGGAATGAAGATAATCTCCATCCTCGTCGTCTGAGAGGGCTGGGATGGCGAACGTGGGCGAGGACGGGGGATCCACAGATCTGGTCATACTAACATCGGAAGCCGCCGTTGAACACGCAAGCTCCATAGAAATCGAATGGATGACTCCCCCGGCCGGTTCGACCCGGCGTTGCCGTGACGCGTGGTTGAAGAGGTGCTTCAGGTCGTCCTTTGCTGACTTGACCCTTCGAGCGAAAAGCTTTCCCGGTTTCAATCCCTGAAAGTCTGTGTTCAGCACAGCTGAACAATGTGCTCTGAGGGACCCTCCTTCCGTCAGGAGGTTGATATGGGGCTGCGGTGCAGGGGGTCAATGAGTGAGACAAGCGAGAGAACAGCGAGGTGTGCATACCATGGATTTTGCCTTTGGAACGCCAGCGTTCCACAGGTTCTGCCCGACAAGCCTGGCGGGCTGTTTTCCATGGGCCTCGCCAGCGAGGTTGGATAAATGAGCGAAATCCTCGAAAGAGGCAAGTTTGTTCTTGATCAACAAGACCATATCGAAAGATGATGGAGGTGAGAGATGGTATAGGGCGACAGAGATGACAAACGACGGAGGGAACGCGCAGCGTATATTACTAGGCGGGAAGAAGGGCGACCTGGTATTTAAATACCTATGATCGTCAGCCGCCTGTCACGGTCACGGTGCTGGAATGCAACGACGTCAGAAGTACAAGTCGATGATACTCCACAACATATGCTTCCGAAGGACACCGCAACATGCTGCAGCCCTAGAAGCCTATACACAAGGCGTGAGCTGGTTGCGCTAATGATTTACACACCACCAATATGACCAGAGCATTATTCGAACAGACTACCCGCATACAAAGCCAGCAGATTGTGTAGTCATTTTCAGACCGATGACTGCGAACTGCAAGACGATGCAACGTCTTCGCTTCACCGTAGCGTGTGCTGTTTGAGACCGCATACAAGAGGCGTTTATACTGGAATAAAAAGATGCGCGTGAATTCGCCTCGTTCTCACTGTACCAGACTTGCAAACGCCTATGAAACAAAGTCATGCATACCAGAGGGGATGGTCAAGGAAAAGTTGTTTGTGGCATAGCTCCGATTACTTGGATTTACCTAGTATAGACAATGAAATATAACGTAATCAATTCTGACTGGTTGACTCCGCACGATTAGGTTTCTACCTGCATCTTCACAAGTCGCCCTCCCAATGAAGGGCTACTTTGCCTTTCCTCCCTCAACCATTACCACGTCATTTCAGCCATTAAAAGAACAGCCCGCAGCTACATGTACCACACGGGGTGACCACCCTGAAGATGCTGGGAACGTGGTGCAAGCCATGCAAGATGCCAGACAAAAAAGACGCGAACACGAACGTGCACTTGGCGAGCGCTCCGAGATAGAGTGGGTCCGTTCTGGTGGAATTCTTAGAGATGCCCTCGGGAGGCGAGATATGGCGCGTACGGAGCGGATACGCCAGGAACTCGACCTGCAGGAGGTGGAGAGACAAAGGATTGCGAGATGGGAGGCACACGAAGCGCGATGGCGCACAATCCAGTCGTCCTCGTCCTCGATCACGTTTATCGACTTTCCTTGGCCGCTTGCAGAGCGCCTGGCGTGCCAAGATCTCAGCCCACTCACTCGTCGTGCTGTGTCTGAGTTTCTCTTTGAAAGCTTGGCGGTCAGAGGAAATACGACGACGAAAAAGGAAAAGATACGAAGTGCGTTGCTTCGTTGGCATCCGGATAAGATATCCTTTGTGCTTACTCGTGTGGTATCCGACGACTTGGAGCTCGTACGCGAAGGGATTCATATCGTATTTGGCATTTTAAAGGCTTTACAGGACGCAGAACGGACGGGTGTTCTCTAGGGATTTTACATCTATAGATTTGCCGCTGGCGGTAAGGACTGGTCTTCACTCGCAAAACCTGTAACAACTTCATGCGAATACAAGGACATCCACTTCGCACTGCGCTTATGAGTTTCTAGGTATCTCCTTGGTCTCTTCTCGTCGCCCAGTCCATGGGGTTCCTCAGTACAACCAGAGAGTCGCAGGTACTGGGACTCTGAGCGGCGCTCGACAAAGCACTTCCAGATGGCAGTGTTTATACTTATGAGTTCAACTTGCCTGTGATAGATATTCTATCGGAGGTGCCAATGACGGGCGAGTTTATCCTGACTTCTATTCAGAGGGGTTTGATAACACCCGATTCGTCTCCATGGTGTATGTCCCGTCTAGTTCTTTTTTCAAGTAAAACCAAGTAACAATCTCTGTTGGCGCTCACTTGGTGTCGCCAGAGTTTCTGGGAGTGACATCTATAATGTTGCCAAGCCCGTCAAGGGAGTATCGTGTGCTTGCAGCTAACCAATGACGATATTATTATGTTTTGTTCCACCAGGGCCGTGGTTCTTGTACGACCAATTGTCTGTACGCACCATCTATCCCCATCTGTACGTGCTTTTGAAACAATTTGAGCCAAGCATACTAAATGTCTCTCTTGACACTGCCTGTCAACTGGCACAAGGAGCGACTTTCGTTTTGCGCATGTGGTGACAAAGATGTGTCTCATTCCACGCGCGTCACACATCGACCGTAAGCCCATTCTCCTTCCCCCCCTTGTCTCGTTTTTTTGCGTGAAGGATTGACCTCAGTCAGAATGATAATTCCTCATCGGAAGACAAATCATGCTATCGTAGTGGGTTTAGTGCTCACTACACGTGAGTGTAGTTGATGGGAGGGAACGATGTAGGATTAGTCCCATAGTTACTGCGCATTCGTATCGGAACCTTAGTAAACCAACATGAAACGACAAGGGCGACTGGACCTGGACACTAATTCGGGGAGGGTAGTTCAGTCGTGCATGCCCCCAGATAAAATGCGTATATTCTTACAAGTAAGAGCGCTAGAGGAATCTCATGGAGAACAAGAGAACGAGAGAAACCGTCAAAGCACGTCCAACATCCGTACACTATTCGCCAATTTGTCCAATATTTCCGGCGTGAGCTCGTCAACTTGTACTGTGGTCAAGCTCTCCGCAGCAACCCGCCTGTATTCTTCCACATTCCGGCGGGTGGGGCGTGAGTAGGAGTGCACCAAATGGTCGCCTCAGTTGAGCAATGAGTTGCAGGATACCTGTCTGCTTTCCGAAGGCGTCACCGTCGAAGGAGCCGAGAGGGATAGAGTGTGCGCGGTTGATCATCAGCGCTTCACCTCCCGAACGCGTTCGACGTAACCGGTAACTCCGTCGGGAGCAGGAAGAGTTTGCTCAACCCACATCCCATTGCGTATAGATCCCAGAAGACAACATCACCTACATTGCCAGATATATGCACACGGTGCATAAGACTTGTTGGAGGGAATCTGTTTGCTCAGAGATCACTAGGCTGTGGCCGACACTTGTCCCACATGTGCCATCGAGATGGACGAGAAAGCTGAACCAAGTGGTATGCATCATGTTCGGCATCTTAGTGTTTGCAATCCATGTGACGCTTGTAGTGATCTCGGGGCCAGCTACAGAACGGCTCGGTGTCAGTTCCAGATCTTGACGGAGATGCAACTAGGTGGCGATGTCCCGCATTTATAGATCGCGAAAACCCCTGCCCGGGACTATAGTTCGAGGAGAATGCCGAAATCATTGGCAGTTGCCGTCCATTCCTTGATTCGCTAATGTGAAGGTCAAACCAAGCTGAATGAAGGTAAGTAACATTTGTACGTAATGAAGCTTGATCACAACTCGTCTGTGAGTGGTGCTAGCTCCAACCTGGATGATCCCTCCGGTGAGGGATGTACCTTATATTGCGTCAATATAGACAATGGATTTCGTGACAGAGATATCTGCTACCATCGTCCTTCGAGTTGTTCTTCATACCGAATTCGTAGTTTTTGTGACCAGCACCAAGGTTTAGCATATGTAAGTGATTGCTAGGAAGGGACTACGACCTGATGTGGGTCGAATGAGGGGGTCGTAATTGACTCATTGTGGCGCAAAGTCAAGGAGTTTGAAAACACTGGGAGTTCACACCAAAACTATATTAACAGACATTCGAACGACGTGTAGAATACGCGATTTCTTCCAGGAAATAAATGTAGAGTGACCTCGAAATGAGATAAACCGTCAAAGCACATCCAACACCCGCACACTATATATCAGCTTGTCCAAAATATCTGGCGTCATCTCCCTTACTTGCACCGTGATCAAACTCTCTGCGGCGACTCGCCTGTATTCATTCCGGCGTGTGGCCGTAAGTAACAAGGCACCAAACGGTTGCCTGAGTCGCGCAGCAAATTGGAGGACACGCATCTGCTTTTCGGAAGGAGACACAGTTGACGGAGGCAAGAGGGAGGTAGTGTCCGGGATGGACATGATAGCCCGCCCGCTAGCTGTAGCAGTCAAAGGAGGCGAAAGTGATGCAGTGTCCTGAACAGGTGTGATGGACCGTCTGCCAAAAGTCTGCTCAAGGCGATCGAACAGGCGTGCTGTTCGTGTTCTTTGTGTTGCCAATCCCATGTTGGATGGACCCACCACGGACAACCGTTCGTCTGGATTCTCTTCAATAATGGTCTCTGGCACACTTCCAACGGATTGTCGGTCAAGGAGAAACTCGATCCAAGGATGGACAAGGTATAAAGCACACAACTTGGAGAGATCTTCATCAGTCCTGATCTCAACAATCCCGAGTGCATCCGTCCGTGCACGAAAGACACGTTTCGACCCATTCTGAGAAACCAACACTTGCCCGAGTTTGAAGGTGAGACATGGGAGTTTCAAACGGCGGTCGACGAACCATGGGACTGGAAGCACATCCAGTCGGTCATACAAGTCTGCAATCACAGTACTGGGGCTGAGCGAACGAATTCCAGCAACAGTCATTTCCACTTCAGTGTCCGGGATGGCTGACGGGATGTGTGACGTTGGAGGATGGTAAAATACGGAGGTATTGGATGGAAGGCAGCTATTAAAGCTCCCAGATCCCCCTGTCCATGCAAGAATGCTCACATCTCCCGAACTTGTGAGTAGCTGTGATAAAAGTCGTCCGAGTGCTTTGTCTCCTTCGCCGTATGTAATTGGCAGGGATAACGAGAATATCCCCAGCAACGAGTATGCAGCATCCTCGATCCGTGTTGACTGACGCGTCGAGGCAAGACGAAGTTTCTCTCGTATGTCATCTAGGCCAGGATGGAGTGCCATCAAGGCTTGCGCCGAGATTCCCGTTGCCTCCTCCATCTCCGAGATGATCTCGGGTGCTTCCTTGTGGTTGTACATCTCAAGACCCAGATACGGTGTCCAATATTTTGTGTAGATTCGCACCACCCTCGATGCATGGTACTCCTGCAACGTCCATGCTCGCGTGTTCCATATGCTCCTCGTAAGAGCACCAGCTTTTGCTAGACGGTCCACCTCATGGAGGAAGATCATTGTCATCGCAGCACGTTCGTACCATTTGAACATGCTGACCAGCGCTTCCTGGAGTACGAAATGGTCGCCTTTGTTGATACAGCATGTATCGCTCCATGCCCAATTGAATCCAGCCTCTCGTACGAGCTTGCAAAACATCTGAAGCTTCTCATGCGTAGGAGATGCCTCGAGATCATACACCACCACCTTCATGACCTTCTCAAATAGCGGTTCATTCTCCTCCCACTTGTGCGAGAATGTAACGTAGCGAAAGTATTCCCCAACCTCCTGCTTGATATGAGCATGATCGATATGGGTGGTCATGGATGAGATGAGCTCTGTGAATATTGGCGTCTTCTCGAAAGCGGAAGCCTGCTCGGATTTGTCACAAAGGCAACCATGAATGGTATCTATGAGCACTGGAGGAGAGTCACGAATCATGTCCTTGATGATTATGCAAATTGTTTCTCTCGCTTTCTCTGGCCTGATATACCTGCGGGAACGATCTACAAGAGCTTTATCAGGAAAAAAAGTGCCTCCACAATGGGATTACTCACCACGAATCTCTGGATCAGATGACTCCGACATCTTCGACAGCATTGTCTCGAATGCGTGTGTTGCATCGTCATGTCGTCCCATACCACGTAAAGCCCCATGCTTCCTCTCATAACCCAATGGAGAAGATGAATCGTGCTTGACTATCTGAGTACACACCCATTAGCATACAAGAACTCGAACGAAAAAATGATCTACTTCGTTTGCATCGTTCAAGGCATCCACCCACTCTCCTTTGCTCGCATGCGCTTTGCTTCGCTTACCCAGCAGATCCTGCGGGGTAGCGGGATGTAACGATAGTGCAGTCGTGTACTGCAATATGGCCTCATCATACTGTTTAGCACCCATGGCGATATCTCCGAGGTTCGCTAGCTTCTTGGAGCATTGAGATTTGAAATCTGACAGGGGACAGTCACAAAGACGTCTCCTTTAATGTTCACTTGACCACGCACCTCGAGTCCAATCTGCTAGCTTGTCATTTGTTTCCTGTGGCAGTTCGCTAACCATTTGGTCGAAACATGCGACCGCATCCGCCAGATGGCCAGTCGTTCCGAGACGATCACATAGGATTTGATAGACTGTGAATTTTGGGAGCTTGAACTACAGGCCAAGCGAATGTCAGGTGTGTGGGGGATACCGGAGCAAAGAATGTTTACATCGATAGCGGTGGCCAAGGCATCTTTCCAAGATCTAGTTGTCAGTCTTCGTTTCGCCCACTCTTTCAATAGTGGCGTCAAAGGGTGTGATGCGCTGTTGTCACCAGTGGTCGCTAAGCTTGCGTCGTGATTGTTGTCCGGTACAGAAAGACATTGTTGGATGAAGTCTGAATGGATTTTAGATGTAGCGGGAAAACGCATAGAACAACGGCTCACCAGAAACCCAGGTCTTCAGAGACTCGGTCATGTTGACCTCCTGATCCACCATGCGCAGTACAGACTCCCTAGCCTCCTTAATGTGACCAGCCGAAAGGAGGGCCTCGCACAATCGCTGTTGAATGACGATTGCAAGACCATCAAAATTCCACCCCGATATCTATGAGAAATCAGGATCAGTTTCAATGCGTTGTCGGGTAGTAGGACACATACTAATGTGATTATCAACGGTGATCGTTCCCTCCGGTTACCGAGTTTAACTCGTGCGACCTCAAAAGACTGAATCGCGTGGTCGTAATCACCGCTCTCCATGTACAGGTTCCCACGGAGTAGGTGCATATATGCCTATCGCGAACATTGTAATGTTACCAAATGACAGCGCGACATTCACCTACCTGGACCACGTAGAACGTTGGGTTCAAGGGCCTAATAGCAATGAGGTCGGCTATACGTGATATCGCATCGCGATGCTCTCCGACTACGAATAAAACAATAGCCTAAGAGAAGGAGGTTAAACGAAACTCGGAGTATTGCACAGAAACACACCTTGATGAGAAGAATGGTAACATGCTCTGAATGGAAGAGCAAAGATGCAATGTCACACACGCGACATGCCGCGTGTACGTCCCCCTTGCCAACAAGGGCCACACATTTCGCGATATGACCGATGGCCGATGAATGATTTTCGATCGACTTGATAAAATAGTGTCGGCGTCTATATATGCAAGATTGGAGAGCTCACCTTCTCGGCATCAACGAGTGCTGCGTCCCACTGTTGTAAGCGTGCCCGGACAAGAGCCCGACTAGCAAGAACGTGATGGGCTGTGTCGTTGGCCCTCGGAGTGGCAGTCAGTAACTCTTCTGCCTTCGTGAGTTGACCACTTTGCCATGCACGAAGTACAGCACTATCAATATGGATGTCCGGCAACTTGTTTATGGGGCGCAAATGAGAAAGGGAAACTTGTATGTACGGGGACGTACGCTATTAAAATTGTTAATGACGATCTTCTGTTGCTGTGCAACAGTAGCAAGCTGATCGTCATCATAGAATGCGATTGAACGCGAATAACTGCTCCGCAGGATGAGGCCGAGTTGGGTGTGCGTCGAGGTATCCCAGAAGGTGATGTCGTCCTTTGAAGAGTACGCTATGAATTGTCCATGCCGCGGCATGGCGATGCATAAGTTATCGTCACGAGGAACTGACCACTTGGAGATGGTAGACCCGGTGGATGCATCGATTTTCTTAATTTTGCTATTTTTGGAGTTGACGAAGAGGTGGTTGTTAAACCAGAGCAGGCCACACCACGGTCTCAGTTCCAGTTCTACATCGACTAGTAATCGCCCATTGTCGCTGTCCCAGACTCGGACAGATTCTTCAGTTGCTGTCGCGATTCTGTCGCCTTGCGGAGAATATTTTGCTGCGTAGACGGGCCGAACATGGTCGAGCGTTTGCACTATTTTGCATTCCGCAATATCCCAAATCATGGCTGTGGAAGTCTCATGCTCCACAGAGACGAGTCGCGTAGAGTCTGGCGAGAAATCCACACCGCAGATGGAGGGTTTTCCCAGGATCTTTTCCGCAAAGACTTGTTCGTAGGTCGTCCCATCCCAAACAAACACTTCGCCGATCGACCCCGCTGCGATGAATCCGCCATCCTTGGAGACAGCAACACTCTGGACTTCATTCACTTTCATCCTCGCCACTCGTTCGCCGTCTTTCACTCGCCATACTTGAACACCTTCAAAACCACCACTGACAAGATACTTGCCGTTCGCTGTAAATGCTAATGCATGCACCCAGTCACCAGTGTCGATTTCAATGGTCTGGGAATATTCTTGTTTAACATCAGTACAGTTCGACTGCATTGCTCAGTACGCACCCATGGCCGATGACTAGGACGATGGTGACAATCAAGAGGGTAAATGAAGAAGCTGTGGTACGTGAGCATATATCCCTGAAATAGGGCACACCTCGTGATTTAGGCGCTTGATTTCATTTCTAGTACTACTACCGCGATAGCAGGCGACGGCCCAGTCGTGATCACCAAACGCCATCCTGGACTGAAGTTGCAAGTAACAAGCTCTATGGCGTGCAGGCGAGTCAAGCTCTCGGGGTTCAAGCGTGGCGAATGAAGGATGCGATCTACAACCGAGACACTCAGACCTACATCATAACAGCCTCCTCCAACATCGTTTCCCCGTCCCCAGAAGCAACTTTGATCCATTTGAAGCTCAATCTGATCAACTTTCTTGCACCGTTAACGACCAAGACTCGATCTGGGACGAATCCATGAATCGTGCTCGATTACTCCATCCGCATTTTGCCTTTGATGCTTCCTCCCGTCCACAAATCCCGCGGCATGACTCACCCCAAACCATGAGCGCAATGGGCTCCCCTCTGCGCGCTTACCGTCACCGCACCGACAAGCCGTCCCCATCAAGCGATACCCAATCGACATCCGATGTTATAGTTGCTTAGCCACTTGTTGTCATGGCGTTCTAGCTAGAGAAGTGGTTCTCTAAGAGCAAAATGACAACACTTTGCCAAGCGAGCTCCTTACATTTCAGGACAAGCTCTTCTGGACGATATTGTACACTATCTATGGCGTGTCTTTGTAGAACCT
>JBBPMS010000274.1:0-10247 GCA_038090435.1 Phylloporus scabripes | reverse complement strand
CTGAAGAAAGAGATATCCATGCTCTTGATTCTCGACAGAACACCTCTGGCACGTTGCAAGAACTCACTAGTGAACTTTTCAATTTCAAACAGGAAGCCGAGAGGCTAACCAAGATCCTCCATGCACACCAACAGAAACACCAGTGCGAAAAACTGTATGCTGACGGCCATATCGTTGACGCTGCGAAGTCCCTTCTGGAGATCACGAGATCTTTCAATATGGTGGAAGCCGACCCGATCATCGCGGACTGGGTTTCTGGTGCGTTTTCATGATCGTGAGGCAAGCAGGGATAGTCAATCGTTACCCCAAGGGTTTACTGAGCAGTGCATTGTTGCCCTGGAAAACGTCGGAGACGGTGCTTTAGCGACCGGGAAACACGACGAAGTGCTCACCGCATATGCCACCGCTCTCTCCCTTGGTCCGTCGGGTTCTGATGCTCTCCTAACCAAGTGGATAAGAGCAGTGTTGTTTCACGGATCGACAGATTCAGCGCTAGAAGGTGCCAAGGAGGTATGCTTTGTACGACATCTCAATCATAGACGCTGACTATTTCCCAGTTCAAGCTTCCAAGGTTTTTCATTTATCGCGCGATATGTGACACTCTCGAGGGAGATGGTCACGTTGCGGAAGCCGTCAGTCGTTTCCGGCAAATGCAGAATGAGCTCGCAGTGGACACGAGTGTTTACCACGAGAGAGCTGAATGGGAACTTGGTAAGTGGTTGCGAAGCGATGCTGCTGGAGCTTTGCTGAGCATCCGATCAGATTTTCGACAGAAATGTACGAGGAAGTTACAAAATCTCGCCGACGTCGCAATGGACTCTCAGAAATTCAGTGAAGCTGACGAACACCTCTCAACGATGTTGTCGCTTGATATACCGGACCGTGTGGGCACGCTAGTCAAGCGAAGCAATGCACGAGCGATGATGAAGTCGTGGGATGATGCACTAAAGGACGCAGACGAGGTATACTTTATTTGTTATGTCACAGATGGGAACCGGTAACAGAACGCGCCCAGGTTGTCAACCTGGATCCGTCGTCTCATCTAGGGTATGAGCGGAGGCGAGCTGCATTACATGGAGCGGGTCGTTATGCGGAAGCAATTACAGCCTTTGATATAATGCTATCGAAGCTGGAAAACTCCCCCGATGGATCTCCTCGCGGTCAGTGATTTCCTTGTAATCCTCAGTCGTATTGACCGGTGATGAATGATGGCAGGAAGTCGGTCTCGGTGTACCGATGCGAGACGTACAATTCGGGATATCATTAACAAGACCGTCTCCCACATACTTCAGGCCCTAAGTGACACCGGTCAGTTACTCGACCAGCCAGAGCAAGAAGTGTTCGAGGTTCCCCAAATCCTCCACCAGTTTGTACCGTCCATGATGACCCATGCAGAATCCAAGGAACCTGCAACGCTCGTGCTTAGCTGCGTGTAGCACAAGCGTCTTTCCACCTCAGCATGGATCCATTATCTTAACCCATGGCTTCACCATATCTGCCCTCGTTGTCTTGGTAACTCCATGCATATATATGATGCCCTGTGACAGGTCGGTTGAATTTTCTCATTCTTTGTTAGTTGCCCTACGCTGGGGCTCTTGGTAGTTCGAGGGGTCCCGGAAGCACGTAGTCAACAATCGATCAATCATCTAACATAGTACCACACACGACTGGCCAATTGTGTGAACCATGCATGTGGGTTGCGCAATTGCACTGTTGCAGTGGCGACTACTATCAGGGATGTGATGGACGGATAAAAATGTGACGGTGAAACTAGATTGATGGTTTCCAACGGGTCAAGATTCTCTACATAACCAAGATTCCGTCAGGGATCTACACTTTCTGTACGTTCGCACTTTGTAAGCACTGTGCCGTCTTATCTGATCCCGGATAATCAATGCACGTATTGGCCGGTGTTGCGCATAAAGGTTGAACGTGAGCAAGGCTTACACACGTGACTGGGCAGTGTCGATCGTGATTCGGATTGACGCTTCTTTTTTTTTTCATCAACAGTCTACAAACGGTTCGCCCAACCAATATTGTGGCCATGGAAACTCATCACCTTCTGGGAACTTCTTCCCATTTGGCCAGCCCTCAGAGCATCTGGGCCTGCTACCGCTTTGAGGCGACAACCGGGTGTCATTAGTGACATTCGTGATGCATTGATGCGAGACTGATACATTTGATTAAACCTAATAGGCATTCTTCGTTGAGGGTGGGGGCATATAAATACAATGGCGTGACAAGCGGTACAGAGACGTCGCACTTTTTCCCGGTACACTTCTTTAGCCATTATGATGTTCCTGACCTTGAATAGTGGTGTTGTTCTTGCGGCCCTTGTTGTATCTGCCTTCGCGGGCAATTCGTACAACCTTTCTGACTGTATCTCTGGCAAGGGTTTTTACAGTGCCTTCGGCTTTGATGATATCCCAGATCCAACCCATGGTCGCGTGTAGGTGATGTCACGCCCATCTACGATGGAACTCTTCACTATTTATCCAGGAACTATGTTGACGAGGCGACCGCCCAGGGCCTGAATCTCACATATGCTACAGATGACACATTCATCATGCGTGCAGACGATGTCGCCGTCCTCTCGTCAAATGGCCCTGGCCGGGATTCTATTCGGATACGTTCCAACCAAGCCTACACCACTCACGTTGCAGTGTACGCATACGCCATACTATACCATGTTTCATTGGGTGACTGTTACCCGATGCAGGTTTGACATGGTCCACATGCCTCAGGGATGCGGGTAAGCTTGATCGCTGACAATTCACTCCGGACTCAATTTTTGCATATTTCTCATTGGCATCCAAAGCACATGGCCTGCGAGTCTTCGTTTCGCTGATTCACATATGAAGCGAGTGTGGCTGACATCCATATCTAGGCTGTTTGGGAGACAGACGTCTCCAAGTGGCCAAACGGTGTACTATGTTTCATTGCATGTTAAGTGTCCGCACTAACCGCTCTTTCAGGGTGAAGCTGACATTGTTGAGGGTGTGAATGACGTGGGGCCAAATCAGTCAACACTCCATACGGGTGCTAGTCAGTATTTTTTTTGCTATCTGCCATCGACTTTGTGGTTGCCAACACCAGCCATCCTAGACTGTTCGATCCCAGCATCAGGTGTTAAGCAGCTCGGGTACGCGAAATCTTGTATACGTTTTACTACAATTTCTTGAAACATTTCTAGGACGACTATTTCTACAAATTGTGATTCAGAAAGTGTGTATACTTGAATTCCTACTTCCCTCGGTAGCTCATCGTTGTCAGCCGATAATACTGGATGTGGAGTGCAACATACTCAGGACCTCCACAGCTTTGGCCCTGCCTTTAACGACATCGGCGGTGGATGGTAAGGTATTCTTGTCTTGCAAATAAACAGTCTGCGAAAAAAATACACCAGGTATGCAATAGAACGCACAGACCACCACATCAATATCTGGTTCTGGGAACGCGGAGACATATCGGCGCCTAATGATGCGACCACAGGTGCTTTAAGTGTCGACACAGGTAAATGGGTAAGTCGTCGTTCTTTCCATTTTTCCGGGGCTGTCTCTAAAAGGATGAACCTAGGGAATTCCTGCTGTGCACTTCCCTAGCACAGACTGCGATCTTGCGACCCACTTTGATGCCAACTACATCATTATCAACTTGACTTTTTGTAAGTCGTCGTTGCACATCTTCCTACAATTTCAAGGGAGCTCACTTGGGTGGAGGTGGTGACTGGGCTGGGGCTGCCTATGCTAAATCTGGCTGCCCCTCAGACTGCGTCGGTAAGTTGCTCTCTCCCTCAGACCAGGGCAGATTCAAAGCTCACAGTTTTACACATTAGACTACGTGAACAGTGAGTCACTGCTCGAGTGTACTATGACAGTGTTCCCACCTGGTTGCAGATAACCCAACAGCATTCAGCGATGCATACTTCCAATTCAACTCCATCCATATCTATGAATTACCCGGTGGTAGCCACCGCGCTTCCATTGACTGATAGGCTGCCCTACATTATCGTCTGTTATCCATAGTGATCTTTTGTTCAGTTTGTATCCCCCTGAAACTCGCTTCCCGAAGTACTACAAGCAACTGACATGAGTACCTTACTCTCGAGGTGGGTGGTGTCTACCTCAACCCTACCCACGCAATATCCATGCGCTACAAAAGCGTCATTTCAAGTTATCAGCATAGGATATACCCCTCCAATGAGACTGCTCGCAATTCACGGATACCAGCTAACATAATGGTAATATGAGTGTCAATTTATACAGTACAAAGCAAAATGGTGTATGATCAGTCATCGCGACTGGGCGCCAATGCATACGTACAGGATACGTCGAACGAACGGTATGTTCACCGACTTCATCATATTCTACATGGTAAGTATTGCACGGGTATAATTGAAACGATCCAACGCGTCCATCATGCATCATGTGTTTGTAGGACACCGACCTGATCTTGTTGATCTCTCCTCACATAGTCCCACAGAACAAAATCCAGCAACTCTGCACTGCTATCTCAAGCTGCATCACTTCGTCCGGACTCTCTTCGTGTCCAAGAGCCTTATAGCAAGTCGACAGGAATGCACATCTTTCCCTATTTATTCAAATGTCAAAGAATGGCCTTGCATGAGCTGTGGTTGAAGGCAATGAAACGTACCTCGCGACTCGACCGTGGATTGCAGCAACCAGAATCACTCTAGCTCAGAACGTAGCACTGATTCACCAGTTCGTTCATTGTGCAGTGCGCCTAGTCACTTGCAGCAGACAGGCCGCAGATCATTGCAATTGTGAACAACAAGTGGACACGATCACATCACTGTCCGTGCAACTTTCCACGGGGTACTCTTAGCCAACGCATTGGGCTATCCCGCCTGATGCCCGAACGCGGCATGTTGCAGATTGTGCAACCCTCTCCCTCCTCCGCGCGCCGATAGCCATGCGTATGAAGCGCTTCGAATCGAGTGTCCTCCTGTTAATGGCCTTTACGCGATACGAATCTTTGACGTGCGTCCTGAAAAATATAGATGGTCGTTCCGCGAAGGCGAATTGGGGTTCTGGAATGGAAATACGTCGGCTGGCCGACGGAGTCGCAAACACGGGCAAATACTACCACCAACTCTGGCAGGTCACCAAGCCATGATGGTCACCGGTTCACGATCCAAGGTTCCAAGTTCACGCTCTTATTCCCACCATGATTGATTAATTTATATATGACTTGAACGACGATGGGTGGATATGACCACGTGAATGCCAGCCTGTGATCAGTGATACGGCACGGACACCAGAGGTGACTACGCCACTTCTTTCTATACCCCTTAACCACAATTGAGTAGGCTCCCACGGACCGCATGCCACCACCAAGAAATAGTGAGTGCGTGGGGTAATGAGAGGCATGCTACTGACTAGAAGATAAGAGCCCTCTCGAAAGGGAAACCATCGTTCGTCAAGCAACAATCAACAAAGGAATGCGACAAGAGGCAAGGTCGAGGCGGCCGAGGAGGCTGCAAGCGCTAGAACACCAACGGTTCAAGAGCCTAGCGAAAACGAATTCCCCTCTATCGTCGTTGACTACAAGGACGTGAAATCGATTGAAATCGATGGGCAAGATGAAATATCGTCGGTTGCATGCCTCCCTGATGGGGAGCACATCGTGGGCGGTGGTGGTGAGGGGACGATTCGACGTTGGCGAGTGAAAGACGGGAAAGAAGTGGGAACTCCAATGGATACGGGGGATGCCGTTTGCAGCATTGCGGTCTCACCAGATGGAAAGTGGATCGTGAGTGGGACAGCAGGAGGTCAAGTGATAATATGGAATGCGGTGAGCCACGAGAAAGTCGACGAATTCAGCCACGAACTCCCTGTGCATGCGGTGGATGTCTCATCGGATGCAACGACATTGGCGACGACATCTTATGACGAATGTGCCTGTCTCTGGTCTCTTGAATCGATCCCTCCGCAGTTTCTTGGCATCGTTGGAAGCTCCGATCCCCTCCAACCTTATCATCGCCAATTGGCCGCGTTCAAGTTTTCACCTGACGGACGCCTCTTTGCCGCCGCTACTTGGGTGCATGATTATCTTCGGATCTATGGCATTCAGGATCGTCCTCCCCTCTTTACTTTTCCCATTGATGTTAGCTCATACAGAAACCAATCGCTTTCCTGGGCCACCAGCAGCAAACAACTTTTTGCGTTGTCGCATGACGGCGATATCCACTGTCTTGATGTGTCCGCCGGTACAACGCTTTCTAAATGGCCCATACACAGCAAGGAGCCTGGATGCATCTCCTTGGCAAGCAACGATGCATTCATCGCGGCTTCTGCCAATTCATCGGTCTCATTCTGGGACACTACTACACACAAGCAAATTGGCCCCATCATTCACCATCCGGCCCGTATCGAATGTATGGCGATCTCGGTAAAGTATAGCCTTGTCGTCGGTGGAGGTGACAAGATCACGTTGTGGAATCTCCTTGACATCCTTCCGTTTTCCTACTTTGATAATCTTGTAAGTGCATCTAGAAATATTGTTCCATAAAACGGCGTCTTCACAACCCGCCTTTCTGCAATAGACGAAGCTCGAAATCCGACGTGAAAGGATTGAAGCACATCTCAGGCAGGCGATACAATCCCTTCATACACAAGACGAGCAGTCAGGCATGTCCATATCCTCAACGCTGTCACCTCCATTCTTGACATCACATGCCCATTAGACGGAAAACTCGCAACCCTCAAGGATGCCCTGCAAAAGCTTTCGGATGTCCAGAATGAGACCGTTCAGTCACTTTGTGCGGAGCTTGATACCCGGAAGATTGCTTCGCGTGCGTTTATATCTCACCGCACCTTCAAACTCTGCTGATCAATGGTCGATTGTACGTAGTGAAAAATAGGAGAGAACTCGAGAAGAAAAACTGGGAGCTCCGTAAAGAGCTCTCCGATTCTCAAAAGGAACTTGCTGCACACAAAGAAATCATCGAGAATCTCTCCAAACTACTCTCCGAGATGATGTTTCCAGGAGCCGTCGAGAAACGTGCAGATGGGTCTCATCCATGACGATACGATGGCCCTGGGCTATTACAGCTGGTGGGCACTTCTACATGTGCAGTCTGCGACCCGAAATGTGACGACTTGCTATGGCGGTGCATTGAATCTGACATATTGCCTGTGGTACTAATCAGGTATCGCGCAGCACACACCCACCATACTCCTATGCGTTTTCCCATTCTCCTGAGCGACACCTTTGTACATGTAGTTTTGACATGTCATACTCCAAACTTCAAGTATGTTCGCGACTATTACTTTGGCTAAATAATTGAATCGTAATTTTGAGACGCCACATTGTGATCAACGTACTGCACCCCGGTCGTAAGTCTGGTCACCAGACTATCTGGCCGTGCGGATGCGGCGACACCTATTCAAACAAGAGCGCACCATATCCTTGCCCTTAGACAAGCGACCCACCAGAGCATAGTTGTGTCGTCGCACGAACTCGGACAATTGATATATCCGATGGGTGCACTGTAGGTGAGAGTCTCAGACTCTTTTCGTGCTAATGTCACGCCTGCATACGCAATGTCTCTCAAATTTCAACGACAGCGATATGAACTGACAAACACGAGTCTCAAGGCCAGGCTGGAACCATGTCATCATGGCTCTGCCAGAAAGAAGGAGCTTGGCATTGAATGTGTCAAAGTCCTCTTCAGAGGCAAATCAGGCAATGCCAATGAGGTCATCACAACCATCATCTTTCCCACTGAACAAGAGTACATAGAAGGCAGCACTCATCTTCAGAATTCAAGCGACAGCCATGCAAAGTATTGGGATAGATTTGACGATCTCCTCGCCTTTGGGACCCTTTCCGAACTGGATGCCATCACCATCCTTTAAAAGTGACGTACTCCGGAACGATAGAATTAGGTTCGGTGGGACTCTGAATCGCTCGAAAGAAGTAGCTTGACCCACTCAGTGGATCAGTAATGACAAAGAGGTACCAATGAAACCACACCTCTGCACTCTCTTCCGCCGCCTCGATTGCCCACCTGAATTCACTATACGAGTCACGAGTATCATGCTGGACGTTCATGACATTGCCGATCTCATCCGGCCGAGCCTCGACTTCATCATCCCTTGCGTTTGTCACCAGCAAACGCCGCTATACAATCCACACTCTCTGGCTAAATGAAAATTACGAGGAAACGAGTGATGACGGCGATATTTCGATACGAGCCTTCTTTCCCAAAGCGTGTGGAACGATGTGCGCCGGTTCGGGATGAGGGCCACCCTCCTCGCCAAGGCATCAATTTCTCGCGGGTCCGCAGGCATGAATTCCCCCCCATCACGTCTGAACGCCTACGCAGCAGCACAACAAGGTATCCTTGGGCCCCGGGCGAGCCGTGTGCGCACCAACGCCTTCACAGCCGCTTGGCGTCGTTTTCCAAATGTACATACATAGATCCCCCCCCCTCTCGCGAGCTTGCCGCGCGCGTCACCCGCCTCTTCGAGAGCATCCGCATCCGCATCGCGGATCGAAGAACCAGCGCTCGACCAGGCCACCCGCCCTCGTGTATCCCATTCCCAACCGTTGCAGCGCATCGGTGGGTGGGGGTCACCGCGTCCACCAGCGCCCGCCCTGACGGCGGTCCTCGCACCCAACGCCGACCCCGAGATGCGCGAGGGCAAGCACGGGCGTACAGTCGGTGCGTTCGGGATCGGGTCCTCGAAACTGCGCCGACGCGACGTCCGTTGCCCTCGCACGCGCGACTCTCGACTCTCGACCGGGGCGGATGAACGTGCGTGAGATGAGGAAAGTGGAACGTGTTTTCGACCGGCTGGTTTTCCTCGAGCGTTTCGTTGCGTGTCCCCGAGTTGCTTTCAGAAATGGACCAGCACGCACGCTGCCACCGAGCTTTTGGGACTCCTCGATGAGATAAGAATTTAGGGGCCGTGGCCTGGAAGTCGCCGTCTGATGCCTGTGTAAGAGGCGAGTCTCACGGGTCGTCTCGTCCAAGGATTGCCAGAGCGTGTTGCTCCACGGGTCCTTTAGACGACATTGCAGTAGTGATTTTTTGTTGTCATGAGGGATTTATCTGCATGGGAGATTTGACATCACCCGTCCCATCCGTCCAAGCTGGTTACGACCGTGTTCCTGCGGCTTCTTTCGCCAAGATTGGCACATTCGGGGCATGTGGTTCTCAAGAACGCACTCGTGGACGGGACTGGAGCAACTTTGTACCAACTTCCGTCGAGAGCCCGCCGCGGAGCATCATTGGAGTACCATCACTTTGTATTCAACAAGTAGTACATCCGCGTTCGCAGCAGCAGGCCATAAAACCCCATAATGATCAAGGGAAAAAAAAAGAAGCAAGCACATACATCACATCAGATCACGTTTTGAGATACGTCCCCTCGATGTCAACACTTTGGTGAGTGACTCACAGCGCCATACCGCAGCGGCGACCCGTTTACTATCAACGTCGGCTCGCGATGCGGTGGCACCCCCACGGGCAACGGTTGATGTTGTTGTGGAACCGCAGGCGTCTGCTGGTGCTGGACACGATATTGTACCTGCCGCTGTTGAATCTGCTGCACTAGCTGTTGCGGAGTCGGCGGCATCTGACTGTGTGACACCGAAAACGAGTCACCCAAGGGCGAAGGCGTCAAAAGCGGTGTTCCGTCGGCCGAAGCCACATGTCCCAAAGTCCGTTCTCGTTCGACGATGCTATCGGACTGTGAGTGGATGACACAGCGCAAAACAGACGGCGCACCCTCGCATGACGACAGAATTTGTCAACCGCTTGACGCGTTGTTTGCTCTGATTATCCACATATTGATCCGTCTCGTCGACAATCTCTTCCGCGATGATTTCCTAATCGGAAACCAATGGCATTAAGAACGAATATCGCGAATCTCACGCAAGGACTCACTTCGATAATGTCTGTCCGCGCCGTGGAGATAAGAGCAAAAAAACACGCATGATGGCAACATACCTTCAAGAGTGATCACGCCGATAGCTCCACCAGCGAACCCGGGTGTACGGCTGACTAGCAATAAATGCGCACGTCCGGTTTGACTACAAGCGTTGGGGCACGACACAGGACAGAGTGGGGTGTACGTACAAGTAATCGAGGGCCTGGAAACAGTTGATGGATGGATGTGCTTCTGGCAGTATGGAGAGCTTGAAATTGGAAACTGGGAGCGCTTTTGCGGGGTCGTATGTGAGAAGCTGCGCCAGTTATCAGCGTGTTTCGACACTGA
>JBBPMS010000273.1:16352-27754 GCA_038090435.1 Phylloporus scabripes | reverse complement strand
CAATTGTCATAAAAAGTGTAGAGGTAAAAAGAATACATTCTTTTTTGTTGATTGAGTGGTCTGCATTTCATACAGTCAGGAGTTTCATAAGTCATTCCATCAGGAGTTTATGCTTTCACACAAAATCTCAGTCAATACAGGAAATATCTGCACCACAATCAATGAGGGCAGTCATTTCAACAGTTTTGAGTGTACTTGTTGGGATGATCAACTCTATTGGAAGGGAAAGAGCAGTTTTGTTATTGTCCATGATTATTACAGGAGCACACTGTACACTTGAGGAATCATGCATCAAATCATGTCCTCGCTTCAAAAATCCTGGTCATAAGTTTTATACAATTGAGCTACGAGGGCTTTGTTGGTGATTTCTTCAATTCTTGCCATTGTTTCCTCTTCTTCCTTCACCTTTCATATCCTCTGTCCATCAATCTTCTTTGCCAGCCTGTGATTGGGGCAGTCCCTGGCAATACCAGGCCTTGCATATCTGAAACAAAGTCCTTTCTTCATATATTATTCATATTGTGAGGGGGATAGATGGATGATGTCAACGTCCATAGTGTTTGGGTCCTTTTGCCTAGTAGCAGGAGTCATATAGGAGGGAGTTGGCCAGGGTCAAAGAAGGATTTGAATGGAGTGTCAAGATGCAATGGAGCACAAGTGATTCCATTGTGACTAGAACACTTCAGCTTTCTTATACCAGTCCTCAATCTTGGTTGGAACAGTTTCCATCAGATAAATATGATTCATCAAAGGGCAGCTTAACTCTTTGGTGAACAGTCTACAAAGGACAGTTTTGTTAGTTACTCCACTTCATTGAGCTGCCACCTTGAATGCAGCAATATAGCTCAAGATATTGTTCCCTTTTTGCATCATAGTCTGGAGTTGTTTCAATGCTTTTCCTTTTATGTTAGTCATTAAAAAGGCACTTTCAACTTTTGTTTTGAAGTCAGCCCAAGTACCAAAGGTACTGTTTTTGATTTCTTCATCAATAATAGCAGCTGCCCATTCAGTGGCAGTTCCTTTCTTCATAAAAGACAATATAAAGGCTATCTTTTTCAAGTCGTCATCATAGATGTGACCATTCACAAGCAAGTAAAGGTTCACCAATGATATCCAAGCATGAAAGCCAGATTCCTTTCCATCATACTCCTCTGGTTTTCTGAGGGCAATTTCTTTCATAGTAGTGATAACAGGAAGTGCAGCAGGGAGGTTTGACATTCTGGAGTCGAGAACATTCTAAGTTCTAAAAAGTTTGGAAGTCCTAGAACAAAGCTAGGATTCTTGAGGAGAGAAGCTAGATCTTTTGTTATACTTGGCCTGGGTAAAGACAAGCATAGACTTAGAGAAGGCTTCTAGTCATTCATTCTTCTAAGATTGTGAAGCAAGATTCTTCAACAAGACAGACTTGAAGAAGAGAAATCAATTGATAGGGTCAAAATCCTAAGTAGATCTAGCTTAGAGTTCTATTTACCTATATGACCAATATAAATACTGTCCAGCATAGGCTGTACATAATTCAAGTCAAAGAGGTGATACAAGAGCTATGTAATGCAGGGATCAAGAAAGCAGTATGCTATGGAAAGAGAATTGTGAATGCAGTGTACTATGGAATGATTTGAAAAGTGAAAAAGAAATGACATAAGGCAAAGAGGTCAAGAAAGGGGAATGTTTCAAGGTAAAGCATAGATCTTGTATAGTATGAAAGAGCCAAGGGAGACAGTAGAGAGAAGAGTGAGCAGAACAAGGGAAATGGTGTGAAAAAGAGTAGGAAATCATAACAAGCTGGACATTATTTGCAAGATGGAAGGGATAGGTCCTGTCACCACTAGATGGCCACAACTCATGCAACATTCATTTTACATAGGACACTCTGTTTCTTGCACATGTATGTGTGTTTTGGGTGAAATCCAACAGCTATGAACAGTTTTCATTGTCTGCTAGTGAGCAAGGCAGAGATAGTTCATATTTAAAACTTGAAAGCAGCCAGAAACTGAGCAATGATAAACCACAAATGATTGCAAGCACTGTCACTCTACACAGAGCAAAATGCAATACATACTACTTCATCCTCACACAAGACAAGGCAGTGGGAAGTGAGCAAGGCAAGAACAAGCTCCAAGGGAGGAAGGTATGTAAGAGAGCACAGGGAAATATGCACATGTATACATTCATGATCAGGCACCAACAGACAAACCATGTGTGTCCACACAACACAGGCTCACATATGGATGAATGAGGAAGCACACAAGACAATTTGGACCTGGAGGAATAGTCAAAAAGATCTTCTCTATGAATTAGACTATGCAGACTACTTCTGACTTCCCTCTTTGTTGTCGATGGGAGAGAAGCAAAAAAAGTCTTCATCACGTATGTCTTGGATGCCATGCCTGTAAATAGGTCACCGCCAATGAGCTTGTATGCCGAGAACAAAAAAACTTGCTTTTCTTTGATGTGCGACCTCAGTCCATTGAAACTCATGACTTTCCACCCATCCTCCTTCACGGAGCGCACCCAACCTGGCGCGACATCCTGATAAAAATAGGAAAGGCAATGCTTGCATCCATAGTTGGCCTTTTTGCAAAGATTCCGTGCACGGTGGGATGGCCCCAGGAGCAATTCAGAGGTGCCACGCTGAAACACAAATCGAACTCTTTCACAAGCTGAAGCAGCATCAGGGAGATCGTCTTCGGAAGGAATGACTCTCGGAAAGGGCAGATTTACGAGGTCCACTTCCATGGATTCATGGCGGTGTGCATGTCCAATCTGTATGCTTGTCAACTGGAAAACATTTTGCAGGCAGGCAAGGCACTCACTGCAGTGTCAAAGTCCATGACTATCCAACCTTTGCATGTCCTACAACGTATGGTAGCGCCCATCTCATTCAATTTGGAGGCGGTAGAAGGATCTTCCTCCGAAAAGCCCTTGAGTTCGAGAATGGTTTTGATAACACGAATGGCCTGGAAAGAAATCGCGTCAGCAACTCTTGGAAAGCAAGCAGAAAAATCAGATACCTTTTCGTCCTTCTCAAACACGTCTACCGTCCAATCCGGTGTCTTCACACGGTGCTTCTTCTTTCCTGTCTTCTCCCCTCCTTGCCCATTTCCATCACTAGCATCGGTATCCTCGACGGCGCCATCTCGTGACGCTTCTTGTTGCGGCCGCTCGATGCTCTTCCTCTGTGCCGCCATACAAACATGCGAACAGACGCCTTCGAAATCCAAGCACAGTTGCCTCTGATACCCCCTGCCCACTTTACCTTCACCACATCGCCGACAGAAAAATCTCGCGGATACACGTTTCAAAGGTGAGATAGTCCGCGTGCTCGCACTCCGCCATCCATTAGGGTAACCCAGCAGACGCATTAGGTGCGCTTCAACTGGAACAAGCCAGGTATGTATATCCGATACGATGAGCGACGTGGCTAAAGGGGACGATTTGATTTTGCCCGATACAGAAGCGTTATTGGGTGGTGCCGTGCTGGAGTCAGGGCTTCCCTTGAGCACACGAACGGACGGGAGCGTGAGAAAGACGCCCAAAGGGGGGAGGACCAACGGATAAGCCGAGTCTGAGGTCTTTCCCGGCATGCCGCAGCGCATACGGTCGTAGATCTTCTTAACCTCTGTCAGCTTCTTTCTATAGAGCGCCTCGAATTTTTGGCGGTTACGACGCGCTTGGATCCCCAGGAGCTCGGATTCGATCACAGACCGTATAGGTGACACATCTGACGGGTTGTGAAAAGGAACGAAGTCCCCGTGGCCACGAATTGAGTGAATGTCGAAAGGAACGCATTGCAATGTTGAACAATGACAGTGCCCATCAGCTGAGCGCGAGTACACATGTTGCACTGCAGTCACCTACCATCGAAACCAATCTCCTCTAAAAGATAGTTCTTTCGCCCCTGCAACGAACCGTATGTCTGCGATGCGACGAGATCCTCCATATTCCATCCTTCACGTTCTGCCAGGCTTCTTGTCCTAGAATGCCCGAGTACAGATGCGTTCATGCATCGCCAACTCAGAGCCTATCAACGTGGAAGGAATCTGACGTCTCGTACCAAGCTTGGTTATATATTTTGACTGCTTTCAATTGCACGTCATAACAAAGCTTCCAACGAATCAGCTCTGCCGACACCTGATGATACATGTTATGTCATGGCACAATAAACGCGCAGGGTTGCGTAGGAGGAAAGGCGAAATGTCGGTATTTGCTGGTAGATCTGAGAATAACATACCTCCATGATGATATGGAACCTTTGTACCGCCGCGTTGCAACGCTAGGATGCGGTGAGTAGAAGAACAATGGCTGGACAATATCTATGCACCTCTATGACACGCTCTGCACCTTCTTCTTCCGCTGTGAGACGAGCTGAAGTCTCCCCATTCTTACGTTTTGCTCGAGCTTGTTCCGCAGCCTCGTAAGCGAGAAAATCGAGTTGAAATTTTTCCCAGTCAGTCTTGCGCACTACGGACTCTCTGATGCGGGGCCCTGTACAAGGATGAGGGACTGTCCAAGAATCAGGGATGCATCGTACATACACGTTGAACCAAAGGAAGGGCCTAAATGACCGGTTGAGAGGTCAACGTAAAGAATTCAATTAGGGTTACTCACGGAAGCATTGCTCACTTTCTACACAAGGCACCCAGACAGAACCACGATTCTGCGCTGGAAAATGCTCAGAGACGGTGAGAACGAACTCCCTGGATGCGATAATATGCAAAACGAATGAATGCTAGGACCATGAATCACAGAAAAAAGACACTGACTTCAGGAACTTGATGCGACAATGCCACTGCGTTATAACATGAGCGTTAAGCACTGGAAGACATCGCGCGAACCTGCACTCACGCTGCCGCACAACCTGATCCGGACCGCAAAGCTCACATACAAGGCGCGTGTCGCCTTATGACACACCTCGCAAACGCCGCCACTAAACACAAATGCGGCATACTCGGCCTCAGTTTTCCCCCATTTATCCTTCAGATCGGGAAGGCTGATTGGTTTACAGGTGTTGCGAACGCCGCGCCAGATGAAGGAGGCCGCGGGATTGAGTGCCAGGGTGCGGTACAGGAATGAACATGTGCGGGAGACGGCGAGGACGGTGGGAGGAGAACACGTATAGAGGAGTACCTCTGCGAGGATCTCGAGGGGAAGACTGGTCAATGTAGTACGTGTGATCGTCGAAGTAGCCGCGGAGGGGCCAACGGTTTCAGTTCGTTTGCGTCTTTTTGAAGGTCGGGCTAATGGCATGTCAAAGGTTTGATGAGTGTAACGGTGCACAGTTTGTGCTGGGTATACCGACAGACACTCGGTAAGAATGAAGGAATGAAGAAAGGACTTGGCGGGATTTGAATAAAACTGCCACTCCATGCAAGTTTGATGATCATTAGCCAGAAGAGTTGTGAAGACTCAAGGTCTGTATTTTATACGACTTACAGGCTCCAAATGAGCAAGCGATTATAAGATCAGGGCAAGTCAGGTTCCAATAACTTTTGCGGGAACGACTAGTGGAGTCGGATGCCGCAGTCAGATGGAATGCTTTTGAGATAGTCTATAAAACAGGATTCTGGTGTACCAGCGACTCTATAGCTCAGTGGTAGAGCATACGATTGCAGATCGTGCGGTCCCGTGTTCGAACCACGGTGGGGTCTTTTTTTCTTACCTCTGAGTTTGGATTCCACGTAATTGGAACTTGGGAATTGATACGTTACTCTCGACCACCATGCTCCTGCGCAACTCGCTTTGGTTGCTCCTCGTCGCCCATGCCTACGCTGCATCGCTGTCCCTCCAATCTCTTCGTTTCACCATATCCTCCTCAGATGCGTCTCAGCTGCGCGCAGACACGTATGTTTTGCTCGTCAAGCCGGTTTCCCTGCACCTGACCCCACACCGAACAGTCTTTCCCTTACTCAAAAACCAGAGCCGCTGACCCTTGGGCCCTCCGATACACTCAAGCTTACCTTCCAAATCACGGAAACTGACGAAGGAAAAGGCGTCCAGCCCCACCAAACGTTCCTCCGCTTTTATGACAGCGTTTCGGGAGAAGAGGGTATTCAACCCGTTCGCGTCACCCCTGGTGGAAAAGCCAAGTTCGAGCTCGTACGTCTTTCTTGTCTCTGAGCCCTTTGCCTACGGTTTTCCCCTGTTATGCAGAGCATGGCTCGCCCGCCGGCATCTCTCCCACCGACCGCCGACCGCCCACTCGCTGTATCCCTCATCCTTGGCTCGTTCGTACACGATCCAGCGACATTTGACCTCTTTGATCTCTACGTTCCCGCGTCGTCGGCATACCCACCCCACCCAGACGAAGCGTCCTTCCACCCGCAGCCGCCGATTGCTCATACCTTCCGTCCAGAACAGAGTCCTCCCCCTAAAGTCGTCTCAGCATTTTTCACCGCACTAGTGCTTGCGCCATGGGCCGTATTGCTGGGTTTGGTACGTTGCGTTTTTCCCCCACTCCTACCCCCAACGCTTACATGATTGTATACAGTGGGCCAAAGTTGGCGTGCCCGTCCCGCACTTGTTCTCGCCTCAGATTTTGCCCTTTACAGCGCTTCTCGGTGCCTTTGAGGCGCTCCTTGTCTGGTACTGGGTGGATCTTAAGCTCGGTCAGGTGCTACTGTATGCAGGCATTTTGGCGCTTCCGACTATCTTTGCGGGAAAGACTGCGCTGGCTACCACCGGCGAATGGCGGGCTGGTAAACATTAAAAGCATTGTGCGTGTTGGATGTAATAGAAACGATGGTCCCCCAATACCGTGACGTTACCCATCGGTCTGGGTTGAGATAAGTGATTGAGGGTATGTTGTAGGCATCAAACTTCATTTCGTCTGGGGCCCTCACTTCATCTAACATGCTCCATGTCATGAGTAAGCACAGATGAAAGGTTTAGTATTTCGGCCTCAACTGTTTCTCAAAAGGTCAGCACGGATACTATCGGTTGTTTGCGTTTGAAGGTTGAACACGTCCGCCTCACGACTTGGATCGTAAAGAATCTAGCTGTCAACCGGCGTTACTAGCCTCGTGATGGAAAACGTCAAGCTTCTGAGAATTTCCTCGCAGTACGCGGTGGCAAAATGGTCCACTGGTTGAAGTGCCAATTCACCTGTTTCCTTTCTCTCAATTGGACATTTCAATTTAAAAAACTACGGTTGCAAGCTTTCATACACCGCTACTGGCTCAAACAGACGAACCCACTACAGCGAGCTGCGTCGGAAAGCCAGTAAGCGATATTATTGTTGGGTGCGTGTTGAGTTGGTTACTATCAGTATAACCGATATTCCACACCACTCAAAGACGTTAACGAGACAACATCAGAGATTGGCCGGGGCTAAAGTACCTCCATCGTCCAAACATTCCCCAAGCACATCAGGCCCAATGCTACGGCAGTTCACTCGCTCAACGCTCGCTGGGATACACGATAAATCCCACACCCAGCTCGTTGAACCGACAGCACGGCGAGGGCTGAGGGTTGGAAGTCATCATTACGGAACTTCTGTGGAGCGGGAAAACAATGCGAACCGAAGAGCGAGCGGTACTTAAGGGTGCCCTTCCCCCCTTCCCAGCCCTCTGTGCATTTTTCGTGCTTACCCTCACGTTCCAATCCACACTCGTTACCAACCACACTCATTCTACACTCTAAACATGCGTTTCACCACTCTCGTCGCTCTCTCCCTCGCCGTCCTCAGCGCATCCGCCCTGCCCTTTCCTAGTACCCAGGGCTCAGTGGAGGCCGTTGTCGATAAAGTGACTGGCGACACAAAACTTCCCGCTGGTACCGCCGGTCATGTGGGTCGCAGTACCCCTCCTGGCGTGAAGGGGGTGGAATCATCTGTTGAAGGCGCTGAGAAGGCTGCCAAGGCTGCTCCCGGTGGTGTCCAGGCGCGTACCGTCCCTGGCCCATCCGAGGTAGAAGAAACGGTCGCGCAGACCGCTAACAAAGTCCATGTGCGTAGCCTTGGCACATCTGCGGCAGCCGGGGCTATCGAAGCTGCTGAGCAGGCCGTCGAGGGTGCCGCTAGCGCAGCCCCCGTACGCCGTGTGGCACCCGGTATCCCCAGTGAAGGAGGAGCTGCTGCCGCGGTCGAGGGTGCCGTCAACGGGGTTGCTCACGGCGTCCAAGGTGTCAAAAGAGGCGTCTTTGCCCGCGTGAACGGTGACTTGGCTGATGCCTCTGGCGGTGCGGCTAAGGGTGCATTCCAAGATGTGAAGGGGGCAGCTGATGGCGCTAATACACTCAAGACCGTGAACAACTCTGATCTCAAAGCCCCGACTGCCTGATTCCATCTTCTCAGGTATGTTGTTTCTTAACGTGCTTCGCTTGGCTGGTAGGCTTATTAGACGTTTGCAGCCGCTAAACTGTGTGCAACCCATTCGCTCAGTTTATATACCCGTTTCTTAGTTCGTCTTTGTACTGTCGGTATCAAAGCAGCTTCTGGAACACCCTCATTGCATGGAGTGAGAGATGAACTGATTCGCCGTTACTCTAAGATAATATGTGTTTGTGGTCATGCCTGTCCGGGTTATCAATAGGACCTGATCTGTCATTCCATTCCGCTCCACTGGCGATCCTGTTCAACTCAGCCATGAACGTGTTGCTGATTTGACTGGTGCAGGCAAAACTGCCGAGGAAGTCCAGGGTGCTACCGGTATTGTCGGTGCGCGATGTGTCGGTAGCAGATACTCCACCTGACCCGAAGGGCCGAATACTGTCACAAAGCCTGTTGGAGAAGTTGCGGATTGTGCCAACACGGCCCAAAGGAATGGATTTCACGCGCGGTGGTATCGCCAAGGCTTTGAAAGACTCCTTCGTTGATCGATACCGAGGTATATATTCCTTGGTTTGTTGATTGGTTCACTGGACGCCATCGTTTGTGGTCATTGAACTGTTCGTAATTCCATGTGCTCAGTCTATATGTCGCCGGTATCATGGCCAACGCTGTGTGGACCAAGAGATGGACTGGTTCACCCATGTCCCTGCGAGGTGTGTGCAGCATATTCTGTGTTCACAAGACCAGAATCTGGAGTGCTGCGATATCCTCAGTGAATGTGCTTTGGGGACAGCGTTGACCCAACTCCACAGACATCCCCCAATGCAACAGCGATAGTACACGTTGACGCTAGATGGAAATTAGATACCTAAAATCTGTATTCCGCATCATCCCCCCAGCATTGTATCTGGGTTTTGTGCGCGCACACGCGCTAGAACGGCCCACATCAGACCCGAGATATCATTTGCCTGCACATGGGCATCAATCACGTCCCCCATCTCTAACTTGACCCCTCTAAAAGTGACGTCTGCGGAGGCCAACTGTCGTGTGTTTGGAATGAAGAGAAGCGTTAACATCAGACTGTTTGGCGTAGAATCGGACTGTAGATCAATCGGGTATGTCAATCGTAGCTCGTTTTCGGACTCCATGTGTGCGATATGGAGAGAAAGTAAACTCCGGTGTATAGCCAACGAGGACACAAACCTGTCCGTGCAGTCAGAGTTTAATCACAGGATCGGCCGAGCATTTCATACCAATCGTAGAGCTCTCCAAGCCTGGGGTCCTCTTCCTCCCCAGCCACTCTTCCGACAAGCTTGAGCTCTGCGAGCCTCTCCTTTTCAACGCTTCTTAGTTGGTCCAGCTCCGCCATCTCGGCTTTCACTCGTTCCTTGGCGTCATTGATCCGGCTGTTCAGTCCCTGCAGCTCGTCTTCCTTTTCCTGCATCTGCGCCACCTGGTCATCCAAGGCGGACGTGGCGGACGCAATCGTCAGCCGAGGATGTGGGTGCGCCTGGCGGAGCCTCGTCAACGCGAGCCGCGCGTCCAGGATCTGTGCCGCGAGGGTCGTCGCGCGGCTCGTGAGCGCACGCGCCCGCTGATAGTCTGCGCCCCGCGTCAGGAAACAGTCTGGGTGTCGCACTGCGACCCACCTTCCTCGACGAGCGGGGCGAGCGTCTGGATGTCGTCATACCGCTCCGCAAGCGTCGCCTTGGCGGCCTTGAGCGCCCGTTTATTTTCTTCGTTGCGCAGCCGGAGCTCTTCGTTGGATGAGGCGGTGATGAGGGGCGCGTCGTCGGACACGATCGTCTTGACATATCTGTCCTTGGCTTTTTGCTCTAGATACTGGAACTTGAGCTGGCGGAGGAAGGACTGGGCGGGGTCGTCAGAACGATGGGTGCGTGAATGGGACGGGCACGCACGGCCTGGGCTGCGACGTCACTGGCTACGATGGCGGGGTCGCTGAGCGCGTGGGTGTCCTCAGCGTCTTCGAGACCATCGAAACGATGAGACTTGAGCTGTGTGCGACAGTCGGAAATGTACAAGTTGGCGTTGTCGAGCGTTGCTTGAAGTTGATTCGACGCGTCTGCAGTGGCCATTTTGGATTGAGTCGTGATCATAATCGCAGACCGGAAAACTTCTGAAGTGAACCCAATCGGATGACAGCGAGAACGAGAACGACCACAAGTCAAAGCCTTAATTCCAACACAACGCCAATGGTGGTCAACCAGACACTCCCAGCTCATTAACCTCGTTAAACCACCACATGACGATGGTTGCGAGACAATTATTACGTTCCGTGCCAGAGCCGAACTTTCATATTCATTTGTGAACTGACGATGCGTCTTTCGCGCTTACCCTCGCATTCCATCCACACTCGTTATCATCCACACTCTCTAAACATGCGTTTCACCACTTTCGTCGCTCTCTCCCTCGCCGTCCTCAGCGCGTCCGCCACGCCCCTGCCAAATCTTCTCGGCAACGCCAGAGCCGGCGCTCCCAATGACCTGGATCCATCCACGAGTGTGCATCCTGACCCCGTCCAGCACAGCACCCTTGGCCATGTCACTGATACCGATCCTGATCCTAAAACACTCCCCGGAATCAGTGTTGTCGATGCACGCGGTGCGACACCCGGTCGCTCCGAGGAAGGAGAGGTTGTTGGCCAGGTCCCTCACGACGCCCAAGCTGGCACGCCCGCGTGAACGGTGACATAACTAATGGTTCGGGCGCTGTGCTTAATGGTGCAGAGGGGGCAACTGATGGCACTGGCGCACTCAAGACCACAAATACTTGACGTTTGAGTACCCGCTCGTCTAATAGGTATATTGATTCTTTCATTCTTTACTTGGTTGGTATGCTTACTAGACATTGTTCGCAGCCACTAAACTATTTGCAATCTATTCACTCAGTTTATATACCCATGTGTTGGTTCGTCTTGGTACTGCCGGTATCAAAGCAGCTTCTGGAACACCTTCATTTGCGTGGAGTGAGAGATGAACCGCCTCGTCGTTGTTTTGACTGCATGCGATGTCGGGTCCATGTTTATGCGTGTCCTGAATCGCCTTTGTACTGCCAAATATCCAGCGCGACTTTGAGAACAATCACGGGATCCGTTCACGTTTCGACTGGACGAGAT
>JBBPMS010000272.1:0-27986 GCA_038090435.1 Phylloporus scabripes | reverse complement strand
CCTCTCGCTTCCGAATTTACCCCCTGCATACTGCATCCTTCCCCGGTTACTCCAGCTTCCCCTTCGTCTGCTGTTTTGCACCACTTTGCTGAACTTTCGACACATCAAACTCTTCCTTGTCTCCATACGCTGTACGTTACCCTCACTCTCTAATTTATGCATACTTTTTCTTCCCGCTGTGGACTGTTCGATTTCCCGTGGGTGTTGATCTCTTTATTTCCGCGCTACCTGGATGTTGGATACCGCATTGAAAACATTCAGTCACGTGAGAGGACTGGGCCGTCAAGACCTGGCAGACACAACTGGTTTTGATCATGTTTGCATGGTGATGTCGAGGCGCACTGGAGGCCAGGCAACTGTCAGCAAGTCACGGTATCTTTGAAAGACGGTCCACGACTACTCATAGATGCGTGACAGTCGGTTAAGCTCTCGGGTAACACTATCCGTTCCATATGAAAGTTCAGGTTATACCCATAGGGCCTGATCCCTTACGACGTTCATCCGTGATGTCTTCGACTCACGTACACAGCGTTCGTGACATAATGCGTATTCTGTCGGAGGGAGCGTATCTTATTAGCGAGCTCACGACTCGGATCTGGGGTACCCCAGAGTAAAACGGCGAAATTATAAATTGCTCTTTCACGCGT
This sequence comes from Phylloporus scabripes, assembly GCA_038090435.1. Taxonomy (NCBI): domain Eukaryota; kingdom Fungi; phylum Basidiomycota; class Agaricomycetes; order Boletales; family Boletaceae; genus Phylloporus; species Phylloporus scabripes. Next base: position 27,339 of record JBBPMS010000272.1, on the reverse strand, counting down.
AAAATTTGATGGGGTTGGTCGTAACAACCAATTTAGCGCCACATCACCACAAGAGCCAAATTGAACTATAATATTGTACACACGAAGAGCAACGTTGCCTACTCAAAAACGACTATATGGATACTCGCCAATCAGCAGTTATCCCAATTGGTGAAGGTTGGACGCACGGCTACAAAGCGACATAGTTTTGAGTCAAGGAATGTACGTTAGATGACGAGAACTACTCACAAGACCCAAATTGGTTAGCAGACAATCATGGCAAGCGGCAGTCACCTGTAGATGACTATCGTCCCCCATCTTCCCAACGACAACGCTTCATGATGGCTAATTTGTGGACAGTCTTCCAGATGAAGACAAGTGAGGCGAGTAGGATACAGTGCTTCCTGCATGGGGATTAGGGTAGATCTTGATGAACCACCGGCAGAAAAGTCATTTGGATTGACACTCTGATGTGCCAGCTTGGTTCCAGAATTGCGCATCCTCCTGAGTGGCCGTATCTTTCGGCCTAGCACTGCGGATGCGACCACCTCAGCCTCGAGTGCTTCCGCGTGCTGTTCGTCTGCGTCGTCGTCTGGAGCTAGGGACCGCGCGTAAACCGTCGACCATAGCGTCTTGAAGTTAAAGTCGGGGCAACTCCACAAGATAAGATCTTCTAGCCGTGGGCATACGCGCACACCGCATGATTTGGTGCGAGCGCCCCCAATTGCAGGGACGGTTCCATACGCTTCAGCCAGGGCGTCCAACACCACATTGACTCCTGTGCATGCTCCCAGTGTTAGCGAGAGAAGGTTGGGCATGTAACCGAGCATCGATCTTCCGTGGCCGGGTGGGATGTCGAAATTTGATATCGACAGGTTAGTAAGGTGCGGGAGACGGGGATCTCTGAACATGGTCTCCAACCTAGGAAGAGAAGGAAAACCTAATTCCTTGCGTAAATGCTGGCCAACGAAGGTGACATCAAGTTTAGAGAGGGAGGGGAAAAGGATTTGACGTAACGAGGAACCAAGGGTATCTTCGTTTTGGCAGTTCACGTTAAGCTCTGTCAGAGTGTGAAGCACCAGTACGTTCGAGAGCGGTTCAGCCTGGATGAATGAATCCTGGTCATGCATGTGATTACCGCGAAATTGGGTAACATCGAAGCGTTTAGTGGGAGACTGGGCGATCAAAAGATCCCAGCGTTCGAGTTCGGGGAGAATTAAAAGTGACATAAACGGAAAGACGTCCCGATGGTACGCATGCTTCCACTCGAGACGCTTCAACACTGGTAATTGAAAGGAGGTCGCGACTGCTCGATCGTGTGAATCAGTGATACCACTATTAAGTTGTCCGTTGGTCGAGAATCTTGTCATCACGTCCCATACAGGAGTCACTCCGATCAAAGAAAGTTCACGAAGCTGTGGGGTATGTTTCAGAAGATTAATGAGATGGGTCATCTTGGGTGTATAGTGATGCGGCGGGGTGAAGCGCAATTTCTTAGGTGGGTAGGATAGTTCAAGAGTGCGTATCTTTTGCACTAAGAAGGCGGGAAGAATTGCCAGAGGCATTTGTTGCAGGCGAAGATGCCTAAGCATGATCGAATTGAATGAATTCTGGTCTGTTGACAGCAGATCAGAGGTGAGGAGTTGGGTGCCTAGGAAGGACGGGTCCAGTGTACTAAGCGCAAGGTCTAGCGACTCCAGTCCGTGGAGGTCCTCATAAACGCGGGTGATGCCTGTTGTGATGTGTTCCATGCTTTTAGCGAAATGGCATTCAAAAGTAAGTGAGCGGAAGCGTCGGCGTTGACAGAACAAGGTGTTGATAACGTTAACCGAGGTGTCTGCCTCGAGGGTCGACGTGGTCAAGGTCCCGGGATTCCTAGTGTTGGGAGTGGAAATGAAATTGAAGGAGATGGGTGAAGTCCCTGCACGTTGCAAGAATATAGACAAAGGTTCAGGTATCCATTGATGTGTTCGGTAGGAAATAAATGACCAAAGACGGGACGTCCCGAGGGCAAGTTCGCGCCATTTGTGGCATACGTGCGAGATAAGCACTGGGGCTGGATTGTATGGTAATCCCGGGATTGTGAAGTCGGTGCTCTCATCCTCAGCGCGGACGAGGAATATTTCAACGAGGAGTTCCGTTGGAAGCCAGTTGATAGGCTGCTTCTGGCTTTCGAGATCTGTGATCTTTGATACCAAAGCCTCTCTTTCTCCTCTGACAGAGCTTTGAAGCCTAGCCATGTCCTGCAATATGCGGGAAAAGTCATCCTCTCGCCGCTGTAGGACGCCGAGCTGCGCAGTGAGCAGCTCGATCTCCCTGTCGATCATTTCAGACGTCTTTCTAGACATTCGGACGTGTAGATTCAGAGAAAGAGTGTGGCACCACTGGGAGAGATGGACAAACTGGTCCCGTGGAGCGGTACAACGACGAGGGGTTCGAATGTCGAAGAGGTTGTGTTACTACGCGTTGTTTGATATTGTGTTCACACCAATCCTTCGATCCACGACCGTACTCCCAGTGGCTCGTTGGCTTGCAGCACCGAAATGCCGTTGGCGAGACCTGCCATCGTGGCACTGACATTATGTCTTTTACCAAGCCACTGAATCCCCAAAGGTTATACACCTACCCTTGCTGTCCGCAGTTAGTTGGCATCACGCGCCTTCGCCGCCTGCAAGATCAATGAAATCGTGGCATCTACTGTGCCAACCCCCCGCACACCGAGTCTGAGATTCTCCTTGCAGAGCGTTGCGTCTAGATTATCAATTGGGACTTGTCCTTCTCAAACCAATGCAGTTCTATCGTTGCATCAGCATGGCCGACGACTACGATGTCAAGAGGCGCACCATCAGCAAGTGCCTTTTGGGAGTTGGGTCGGTCGAGTGGCGCTTACTGGTGACTACTTCCTCGATGGTTACTGGCTAGCTAGGTTGATCCTTGGTAACGCAGATGTGTAAGTACATACCCTTGTCCTCTCGGGATGTCATCTGATCCCTCTCCAGATCGCGGATTTGGCATACTATCCATCTTACGCCGAGAGCTCCCTCCTCACTACAAACCTGATATTGACTACATCTTAAACCAATATGGCATGAACCCTTTCAACAGGAAGTATGTCAGTAAACGGTTCTTGAAGGTGTGCGTATGGAATGTCACTCTAGCTATTTCATCTCGCATGTAAGTATCTGAATACGAGTCTGCACTCGAACGGTGGGACGAGAGAATGCCAGGATCGTTAAGAGATGATTTTCCTGGACTCAAAGCCCTTCGTTGCGCCGACACAATATGCTACCCTAGCTATCCTCGTAGACTTTCCTTTCCTTTGACAATCTAGATAATTACTTTACGCATACTCATGGACACCGCACATTCAATTCATCTGTGCACATTCTATCATTAAGATGAAGCATTATCTGTTTATCATGTAACAAATAAGTTCCTCGTGAACACATATTTTGTCCTTCCTTCGTCATGTCTCACCAGGTGTCAGAGAAGTGTTTCTTCATTCCGTCAAGTATGCTTGTCCTATTGACGAAATGAAACCGGGGTAGATGACGGTCGTGTCACTTACTTTGCGCCAACTTTGGTTCGATCTTGAAAGCCGATGTGCACATATCAGTCCGCGGAAACATCGCACGTGAGAAGACCTACCACCTGCATGAGGAAGCCATTCATCATTGAATGTCTCTCCTTGGAGTTTTCCCAGTAAACAAATGGGACATGACCAGTGCAGCTCCACGTGCTCGTTCAGCTGGTCACCTGACCGTCTTCACGTACGACGCGAGCTTCTACACTAGGGAGCACTGTTCCGACTGACCTGGACACATTCTTGGGGCGGCCTCAAGGATCCCGGGAACATGGCAATCATCTAAAGATTAACGGCGATGATGAAATGGTGCGTGGAAAAGCCAGAATCATGGTCTCCGGCGTTCCATTTTGGGAGAAGGTATTATGTACGAGCAGGTCATTGAAAATCGAATGCATGCCCTTAGGCCATTCCACGGCGCAGGCTATTTCAGTAGGCATACACACTTTGGGCTCCTTTTCGACAAATATGACTATCTGTGAGACAAAGGGTTGATACGATTTCTGAGCGAAATCATGATGGCTGAGCGCTGAGAGTTGAATGATGAGAGTTGTAAGATTTTCTTCTTTCCCTTCACACCTTCACAGTTCTAGAACACCCTTGTACATATCACATTACGTTCCACCACATTCTATCACATTCCATTCCCATGACGTAGTTACACATGTTTACCATGAGGACAGTAGTATATAAGTAGTCGGTCTGTATGATGTATTTCCCTAGTTTTGGAATTCTCATTCATCATTCGCATTAGCTCACTTTGAGTAATTGCGTCTGAGTCCTGAAAAGAGTAAGCATGTGCTTGTGGTTATGCTTGAGTGACGTGCCTTGTTGTACTGTCTGATTCCAGACACAAGATTGGCCAGCATGTCAGCCAAAGCCAAACCTGTTGCAGGTCCATTCCAGGGACACACAGGTTCTATTGCTTCTGTTGCCTATTCTCCTGATGGAAGGCACATTGTTTCTGGTTCTTGGAACTCCTCTATAAAGGTATGGAAGGTTAAGGATATCTTTCACTTTCATGCCATGTATTTGAATGATGGCTGCATCAGTCTCTTCCAAGATGTATTGTTTGCTTGGATTGCCCCTTGGAACAGGAGTCAATTTTATTGTCCTACTATTGTACACAATTATCACCAAGCCCACTCTGACTCTTCTTTAGTTGGAGAGTCCTGGATTTCTTGTTGGAAATGATTTTCATGTTCATCTTGCTATATTTCTTTTCCTGTAATACATGTATTTGCAACTGGATGTATTCTGTAAAATCTCTTTTGCGGAGATGTGCAATGGTATGCCAAGAACGAGTATGTTTAAATTAGAAAGGCCTTGAGAGACAAAATATGTAGCCGTTGCACCTGCCAATATGAAACATAACACTCTGCAAATGGAGGCGAATTTATAGTCACTGATGCCATGTCAACCATGTCACATCATCAAATGAGAATTGCTGCTGAAATGTGCTTTCTCGTGTTTCACGCATCAGGGAGGCATACACTGCTGTGCCACATCCAGAACCTTTGGCACACGCGGCACCTTCTATGTACATGTCCGGGCACTCACCCGTTGCATCATGGTCATATTCCAGAGAGCTGGCCAGCGACTGCCTGCTATCCAGCCCACGCGTGCTAACCTAATGGATCGGCTTGAGTTTGCCAAAGAGCGCTTGAGAGGAATGCCCAGGGCCTAGTTGTGGGTTTTGAACCATGGGAGAGCCTCGGATGGAGTGGGTACCACTGGGAACCACTCCAATTCCGTTGGGCATGCGATCGCTTCTGCAAGGTGCTATGGAGGTTCAAGAAAGACCGACAACAGGAAAACGTACCAAATACTGTGGCACACTGCACGTTTGACACGAGCAAGATCTGGACGATGGCATGCGCAAACTTCTCCTTGTAGTACTCTTGCATGGTTCCCGCACTTGTTGGTATCCAGGGTCCTGATATGGATGATCTTGGATGCCAAGTCGGATGGAACTAGGGTTGGATAGCTCACTGTGCTTGTGTCTTGCTCTTGCTCTCCTCAGAGCCGTCACTGTGTTCCAGCCTTGGATACTTTCCCGGGCGTCAATAGCCGTATGCACTCATGCGACACATAGAGAGGTGGAAAAAGGGTGAAAGGTAAGAGGGTAGCATATTGTTTGCAAACCTAGGATGGCACAAAGATGGACCCTGTACGTCTTGATTACTCCGAGAGAGGTTCTCCCGCTTGGTGACGCAAAGCATCAAAGACAGGCCCATGGCTGACGCATTGGTGGTAGCAGAATGATGCCACTTTCATTACCTCTGCTTCCTCGAGCATGTCGAATTTCGCTGATAACAATAGACAAGGATTCAGGTTGGTAACAGTGCCTTGCGCATGGCCAAGTAATCACCTTGCGCCACAATGGAATGTCATGGTCTCTCATGGACGGCCGCCCAGAGACTCATCACTACCCACCCATGGACTTTGATCCGGGAACGTCGGACGACAACTCCATCATGATTCACGTTGAGCATTGCAAGGAACTATGTGCAAGTTTATTAAATTTGTATTGAGATACAACCCCTCTTAGTGAGATCTTGGTATGAGTAATCTGAAGGAGTCCTTTGGTGACAAGATATCCTGTCTTCCGGTGCGATGCCAGGATACCTCAACCTTGGTACATAAGTGGAGGACGCAACCGCTTGCTCGTGTGGCTGCAACCATGATCTGGTCTGCATCGGCGGCACTTCTTGGGTTTGATGCCCTCCGCGAGGGCGATGATCACTACTACAATGTTTTTGCAGGAATGGCTGAGGGATCAATTAGATGTGGTTCATGAATTGGTTGAGGAGTTCTGTGTCACTCAGATTGATCGCTGAGATTGACGTTCTACTCATAGATTTTCAAGCACTTGAAGGACGTCGGTATCAAGCAAGGAGAGCGAAAGTGGACACCTCTTGACAAGAACAATGGAGGGGTGCGATGTTCTGTCGAGCATACTTTACCCCGCGGTCATCGTTCAGATCCAGAGGTTGAGTTGTGCGCCGTGCTATATCGCAAGTTAGCCACATATGCATTAATCATCTGTGCAACACCTTGCTTGTTGGGGAGTAGTTGTATCTAGCGAAATAATGAAGCCGGGCTATACCGTTGCGGCAACACACACCTGTTTGACGACTCCAATCCCACCCCACAACCAATTATACCTAGCACACACCTCCCCCACCCACATATTGAGTCGAGTTGGGGCTGTAGAAGCATCAATTCCTTGCCGTTTGGCAAGAGGACAAGCCATGCGCGGGGGACACAGTTGTAGGCGTTGCGACCGCTCACGCCCACAATCGACACGTCGATGATGAAGATCCCGAGGTGTCAGAGGTTTCTTAATTTCCATAGAGTATATTTGTGACCGATTATCCTGAGCAAGTCCTATTAACCAAATGAAATGGGGGTTAGATGATGTTCATGTCACTTATTTTGCGCCAACCTCGGTTAAATCTTGAGAGCAGATGCAAACATATCAGTCTATGGAAACATTGCACATGAGATGACCTACTAAAAAAAAACTATCTGCATGAGGAAACCCCTGAGGGTTTTCCGGTAATCAAATAGGGCATAACCACCATGGATGTCCAGTTCCATATGCTTGTTGAGCTTGCCAATCGTCCGTCCTCACATACGACGCGGGCTTCGACGACTGGGAGAGTGTTCAGACTTACCTCGTCACATTCTTAGGGTGGCCTCAAGCATCCCAGGTGCAAGTTTTATGGACATGGCAATCATCTAAAGAAACGATGAGAATTAGTGTGTGAAAAAGCAAGAGTCATGGTAAGCCTATGCATTCGGACATGTTATACCCTGTTCATGCCAGCCAGGAGTAGGGACGCAATGCAATATCGCCGAGGTGGGAAAACAACTGCATAGTTTCTCCACGAGGGAAACAGGAAGGTAGCTTCACTGCTCATGGCTTGTTCAGTGCCAAAATCTGTTGTCAAAACTTTGATAATGGACAATCTGGTGGAAGGACACGATTACAAAAAAGATGTCAAGGCAGAAGTACTGAATGTGCAATGTGCGGGACCCACTTTGGAATGGCGTCGAAATAAGTATTGGCGTTCCAATTTGGGAGAATGAGTTCCTCCTCGACTATCTGAGAGAAAATAGTTGATGAGATTTCCGTGCGAAATCATGACGGCTGAGCACTAAGAGTTGAACAATGCGGGTGAGCATAACTTATGATGATGCTAGAATAATGTGCCTTTTGGTAGTCTCGTTCCGATGGAGAATGTGAGATTGGCCAGCATATCAGCCAGAGCCAGTAGTTGCGGTAGGCTGTTTCTCCGTGCCGGTCCAACGAGTGCTTCATAGTTGATCTATCCCTGACACTAGGATGTGTATGTGGTTATGAAGAACTTGGCCGACAAGTGGGTGCAGCAGCATAGGCCTTGCAAACGTAGGGACGTGGCGGAACTCAAAAGTGGTGGAATAGTGGCGAATGGGTCGTCATGAGGAACGGTAATGGCAAGCAAGTCACCCTGCAAGAGCAGTCAGGGCAAGTCAGTGATGGAAATATAACAAGTCCGTGCGGACATTACTCTCTCACTGCTCGTTGCCATCAATAATTGAGATGACGCACGACGTCTGCATTAAATGGTTCGCGGAATACCGGGCCGTTTCGCCGCTGTTTGTACCTCCCATTGCAGACACCCCTTCAAGCATCGCTGCCTACCATGTCCTGTCCCAGAATCTCCGTCCCTCTCCATCGCAGTCCACAACGCTCCCTGTCCATAGTCTCAGATGACCACCAAGCACCGCAGATTCTCCTCACTCGGGAGACCTAGACGCAGGCTCAGCGACGCCCATGACACCTCTACTCGTCCCGTATCCCCGCCCAGCGCGTTCTCGCTCCAGACAACTGCAGCATCCCTTGCTGCGCCCTCCCCCACGAGCACACAGCCCATTCCGCGACCTCTCGCTGTCACTCCAAGGTCGGCTCTCACCCCGCACACCTCCCACATCTAAAGATGCCAAAGTATGATTGAATTGAATGGATTCTAGTCTGTTGACAGTATATCAGAGGTGAGGAGTTGGGTGCCCAGGAAGGACGGGTCTAGTGTACTAAGCACAAGGTCTAGCGACTCCAGTCCATGGAGGCCCTTATGAACGCGGGTGGAAGCCAGTTGATAGGCTGTTTCTGGCTTTCAAGATCTGTGATCTTTGATACTAAAGCCTTTCTCCTCTATCAGAGCTTTGGAGCCTAGCCATGTCCTTCAATATGCAGGAAAAGTCGTCCTCTCGCCGCTGTAGGAGGCTGAGCTGCGCAGTGAGGAGCTCGATCTCCTTGTCGATCACCTCAGACATCTTTCTGGACATTCAGACATGTAGATTCAGAGAAAGTGTGTAGGACCACTGGGACAGATGGACAAACTGGTCGCAGCTCGTGGAGCGGTACAACGATGAGAGATCCGAATGTCGAAAAGGTTGTGTCACAATGTTGTATCCACACCCCGATATATTTATCAACACTCTCTCAAAGTCAATCCAAAACAAATGAGCATAGTCCTGGGTCGTTGGCTTGCAGCACTGAAATGCCGTTGGCAAGACCTGCCATCCATGGTACTGGCATCACGCCTTTTACCAAGCCACAGAATCCCAGGTTATACACCTACGCTTCCTGTCCAGGCGCTTGCCACAATTAGTTGGCATTACGTGTCTTCGTTGCATCCAAGATCAAAGAAATCGTTTTGCCAATCGATTGGGGCTTGTCCTTCTCAAACCCAATGCACTTCCTTCATCACATGGGCATGGCCGACGACTACAATGTCAAGACATGCACCATTAGCAAATACCTTTTGGGAATTGGGGCGATCAAGTGGCGCTTACTGGTGACTACTCCCTTGATGTCCGCTCCCACATCTGAACTCTTGTGGCAGGTATACAGACACCCCTCGTGCCTGATCAAGCACCGTTGGGAACATGCACTCCATGTCCAAGTTTGTGCTCAGTAGCAGATCCAGCTCCTCGAGGTACGCCCATCCTTGCCGATTAGGCGCGCTGACCGGTGCACAGACGGCAATGATCTTGTTCCATTTACCCCCCTCGTCAGCATCGCTGCCAGAAGATTGCTCGCTCTGGCCCTCGTTTCTCTCAGGCGGTCTTGTCCTCCACCAGCCGACAAACCCTCACGTCCGATTTCAAGTTCGGTCCCGGGTGGGCCCTTCCGTGAGGGGGCCACGATAGAGGACGACGCGCACAACTTGCTCGCGCTGTACGAGGCGTTGCATGGGCATTCACTTTTCCATTCGCTCTTACCCATATCCCATGTTGAAGCATGCAAGCACCGCCGCTCTAATGCCTTTGAATACGCACCAATGGGGTGGTCTCTCTCCTGCTCGTCCGTCCGATTGCAGTCTAGCTCGCTCTCATGCTCAGAGTCCTAGTCTGCGTCCAAGAGTGGGAGTGATGTTGATCATGATATTGTCAGTGACGGAGACGATCGTACCGTCCTCGTCGTCAGCGTTTTCCGGAAGCACACCTTTAGTGAGGACAGGCCGATCGCCGCGCTCACTAACACTGGGTGAGGTATTGCAAAAAATCAAGGATGGAAGTACGAAGACATTCTCTGGCATTTTCTGTTGATAAGGTCTGTGCAATCAAGTGCTCGAAGAGACTCTTAAAAAGCATGATTCCGATTCATAAATTACGGTCAGGTTTTCCGTTTCCTCCGAGTCACACAAAGCTGGGGATGCAATAGAGCACCAAGCTGCCGACGCTGTCACCAAAGCTCCCGCAACGCTCAATCCACTAGGATCCACACTCCGAGTGGTTGGTCAACTGGCTTCAGTGATTGATGCCTGCACAGCCACTTTCACTAAGGCTCAGATGTTCGAGTCCACATGAGGCATTCTATTGAAGAGGATGGCCCTGTTCAACAAGATTGTAGCTGACATTGAGATGGTATTCGGTGTTCATTCTCTTGTCTCTCACTGTCTGAATGCATCATAGATTCACCCATACACTTCTCTAGCTTGGTCGGTTATTTCCACTGTGAATCAGGTCTGTCTATCATCCTCTTATTCATCATCGCTGACCACGGACGATCACGTAGCTGCTTGTAAACCAGAAAACCCGTGACGATCAGATTATTCGCTTAGCAGGCACCATGAGCGACGTCTTTTCATTCGTTCATGACGCTGAGCCATTGAAGGCGATCAAGGCCCATATGAAGACGATCACACTTTTACTCCAGCAAGTGACGGAATGCGGTTATTTCATTGCCGAATATGCTAAATAAAGGAGTTTCTGTGAGTCGTCATTGACTTCCAGACGATATGGTACTGATACTAATCTAGGGATCCGAGCGGTAAGGTGTTTGATCTCCGATATTGATGCAAGGATCGCTAGTTACGAGAACAAGCTGCGAGAGCTCGTGACCACATTCCTCGAGCAAGCGACTCTGCAGACTGGAGTGACTGTCGTTTGTATGATGAATGCCCTGGAGCGTACCAGTGAGCCATACCCGCCTGACTACGACGAAGATACTGACGATGTACAACCCAGCGGAAAACGTCGATCTGAATGACATGCCATATGCTTGCGGAGCTAGGTATGTGGAAAAAAAGCGTTTTCTGCTAGGAACTCGCGAAACCTCCATTCGCGAGATTTGTGACATTCTGAATAGCCCCGTGGAAGATGCTCCCCGAGTATGTCTTCTCACTGGGGTTGCTGAATCAGGAAAGTCTGCGGTCACGCACTCCATCGCTTGGCTATATGAAGAACAGGAGAGGCTAGAGTTGTCGTACTGCTTCTCCAGCGCCGACGTTGTGAGTCGGAACCCAGGAAATCTCTTCAGCACTGTTTCACTGGACCTCTCCGACCACGATCCTCAATACAATTCTGCACTATGGAAGATCATAAAGGACCATTGAGCGCTTCGCACGTCAACGTCGCCTGTGGAGCAAGTGAAGTGCCTTATCGTTGAACATAGTGAGTAACTCCATGTGATCAGTCTGTTGGTCATCGTCATCGACACCCTTGATGAGAGTGGTGATTCAGGCGGCCGCATGCAACTCATGCAGGCCATTTCCACTCAATTCAACCAAGAAACCCTGCCAAAGAACCTTCATTTCTTCATCACGACCCGACCAGAGAGCGACATCCTCGACGCATCTTCGGCTGGTTTCCACCTCGTCTATAAACATATGATTGACATTCCCAATCAGACCATCAACGGGGAGGTCGAAAAGTTCATCCGTCATTCCCTTTGCGATATTCCCAAACTCGAATCCTCTCGGCCAAATGGGGAGTGGTGTCGGATGCTCGTCAAGCATTCCCATCGTTTGTTCCAATAGGTACGGACTGCGTGCCACTTCATTCAGGGCAAAGGGGCCGCTGGACTCAAGCCTAGCAAGCGGTCTGACATCGTCATCGAGAGCGGCCACAATCAACCTCTGGATACGCTCTACCGGACCATTCTCGGAACCATTTTAGAATGAGATTTCACGGTGGAAAAGGCTCGACAAGGGTATCGTGATCTGATGGCCATTATACTGTTCCTCCGCGAGCCGTTATCATTAGTCTCGCTTGATGCTTTGTTTGGTGATAGGCTGAATGCCTGGGAGATAGTAAAGCCCCTGGGGTCGTTGCTGGATGGGGTTTTGAACCAAGAGAAACCCATTCACCCACTGCATACATCATTCCGTGAGTCTTTGTTGGATGAGAAGTGCAGTCTCACATTCCACATCTCTATCCTACCCCACCATTCTCCCTTTGTTGGACAAGCATTGCTTGCATGCATGTGACATATGCTCAGGTTCAATATGTGTAACCTCAGTGATTCTCAACTCTGAAATACTGAAGTCCCTGGCCTAATCAATTGGATGAACACAACCATTCCCCCCTTCCTGTCATACTCTTGTCAGCACTGGATGAGCCACTTACAGCATGCTGAATGTTCCCTGGAACTGCTAGCCAAAGTCACAGAATTCTTCAAGAAGTTCTTCCCCTACTGGCTCAAAGCCATCAGCCTACTCTCCTCTTCTCCACTGTCCTCTATCCTATCTGCCCTAAGAGAGCTGTACTATACATATTACAGAGCTGGGCCAAGGTGAGCCAAAGCACACAAGATAATTAGTGAAATGCTAATGAGGGAGTTTATCAGGATCATGAGATCACCAGCCTGATATCAGAAGCATTCAGGTTTATTTAAACATTTGCCCCTGTTCTTCAAGTGTCTACTTCCTATCTCTATCTACATATCAGCCATGGCCTAGACCCCTTCAAATTCACCATTGCACAGATTGTGGGTTGAGCATCTGCAAAAGCATATTTCAGTCACATCTGTGAATTCAGCTACTTGGCCAGCAGAAATTTATACTCTGGAGGGGGCATACAGAGTGGGTCCAGTCTGTTGCCTATTCTCCAGATGGAAGGCATATTTTTGCTGGCTCTTGGGACAGGACCATCAGGGTTTGGGATGCTATGTACTGTATTACTGGTCAGCCTGTGGCAGGTCCATTCCAGGGGCACACAGATCTGTTCAGTCTGTTGCCTATTCTCCTTATGGAAGGCACATTGTTTCTGGCTCAATAGATAACATCATCAAGGTTTGGGATACTACTACTGGACAATCTGTGGCAGGTCCAATTCAGGAACACACAAACCATGTCCAATCTGTTTCCTATTCTCCTAATGGAAGGCACATTGTTTCTGGCTCTTGGGACAACACCACCAGGGTTTGAGATGCTACTACTGGTCAGCCTGTGGTAGGTTTATTCCAGGGCCATGCAAGTTCTGCCCTATCTGTTGTCTATTCCCCTGATGGAACACATTGTTTCTGGTTCTGAGGACTGCTCTACTTTCATGCCATGGATATGAATAATGGCTGGATCAATCTCCTCCAAGATGTATTGTTTGCTTGGATTGCCCCTTGAGCAGGAGTGACTTTTATTGTCCTACTACTGCATTAGTGATTGATTCTCACAAATATCACCAAGTCAACTCTGACTCTTTTCTAGTTAGAGTCCTGGGTTTCTTGTTGGAAGTGATTTTCATGTTCATCTTGCTACATTTTCTGCCCTCCATTTCCTTCATTGTTTTGTGTAGTTAAAAGAATATTTATAACCCCTTCAATTCATTGTGTTCTATAAAACCTCTTTTGCAAACATGAACAGCATTATGCCAAGGATAAGTATGTATAAAATTGTAAAGGTCTTATGGACAAAGATAAAGCTATTGTGCCTACCAACATAAAACAACCAGCACTCCGAAAATGCGGGTGAATTTATATTCATTGACGCCATGTAAGCCATGTCACATCGTCGAATGACAATTTTCGTTATGTGTGCTTTCTCGTGTTTCACTTATCTGGCAGGCCTACACTGCCATACCACATCCGGAACCTTTGGCGCATGCACCAGGAACAACACCTTCTGCATGTCCAAGCACTCACCTATTGTATCATTGTTACATTCCAGAATGGATAGCTGGCAGGCGACTGCCTGCTACCCAGCCCGCGCGCACTGACCCGATGGACCGGCTCGAGCTTGCCCGTGGGCACTTGAAAGGGGTGACTGGGGCCCAGTCGTGGGTTTTGATCCATAGGAGGAAATGTGTAGCGTCGAGGGCCACATCATCAATTGTGCCAGGAAAGTGATTGTTTCTGCATGGTGCTACGCGAGTTCGAAAAAGGTCGACAGTAGGAAAAAACATACCAAATGCTGTGGCATGTTACGCGTCTGACATGAGCAAGATCTAGACGACGTGACGCGCGACTATCTCTTTGCGCCTCCGAGGTCCTGACATGCATGGTGTTGTGGGCGAAGACAAGATCGGGGTTGGATAACTCATCACTTGTGTCATGTTCTTGCTCTCTTCAGACCCGTTACATTCCGGCCTTGAATACTGGCCCACCTAAATACGTCGAGTATCAATAGCTGTGTGCAATCACGAAACGCATGGAGGGGTGGAGAAAGGCGGAGAGGTGGGAGCGTAGCATATTGTTCACCGGCCTAAGATGGCGTGAAGATGGACCCCGTACGTCTAATTGATTGCTCCGAATTTCAACCGTATCAATTTTAGCTGCACGCGAGAACATTCGCCTGGTTCTTCGTCCTGTCGAAACATGCTATCCAACGTGGCGAATGTGAGGAGACCAAATGCGGAATAATAGATACAAGACCGAAATTGATGCAAGTCCAAGAATTGCGCAAGTAAATAACCCATAAATCAAACAACTATCCCGTGCTAGTACAATACGCCGAAGTTATCTAGTGCCAATCAAGAGGAAAAAGATTGGCCACCGGGACACATCGAATCTTGCATTGGATAACCACTCGACCAAGTAGGCGTGGTGTGAGTGACATCTTGATGGTGAATACCCATCTTTAGGTCCGCGAACGAATAATGTTTAAAGGGTGGCTTATCGAACGACCTCGCATTGGTACCATATCCATGATGTTCGTAAACTGCAAAGTTGCCCACAGCGTAGTCACCATCTCAAGGAATGGACGTCGAGTTGGCGACAAACTGGGAACCGGATGCTACTGAGGGATTGTTGTTGATGTGATTGCAGTCATTGGCATATAGACCAACACATGACTTGAAATCATCGTCGGTGGCGTTCGGAGGTAAGGACCTATCATAGACGGTGGCAGCTGTTGGGACGAATGGAGGAGCATATATAGGTATTTGTAGGAAATTCCATTGAGTGAGGCTGTCGAGTTCTGCATTGGGTGCCTCGGGGGACGTATGGGCAGACGAATTGACGGCCTGAAGATTCTTTTGCGCGGCTTGCTCTAACGTCTGTGGTTCTTCCGCCACCAGCGATCCGGTGCGCGAAGATGACGATGGGGCCTCCTTACTGAGGACCGCGTCCGAGTCGTTGATCTCGAGGTGTTCCGTTGAACGACGCTCCACGGCCACGCTTGCATCAGCAGGATATTTGTTTCTTGACCTCCTTGGTACGTAACCGTGAATCTCTTTCCGGTGTTTCGTGAGGGTATCAGAGTCAGAGTTCCTGAATGCGCATCCTCCGGTAGGGCATTTGTGGAGATATAGCCCAATGCTGTCAGATATCAACGAAGTCTCCAGCTCACTGGATGTGGTGCACGCACTGCTTGCTAAGATGGGTTTAAAGATTTGATTTTTGCAATGCTTTGTAAGGGCAATCGGGATAGGTGCATGGATGCATTCTATAGACCCGATCGGCATCGCGTCACGAAGTATTAGTGGACCGTCCACGTACAACTGTTCCTTGTTTGGAGAATGAAGCACCATATGACGCTTCAGATCAGTCTTCCTGTTGATCTGTTTGCTGCACTCAAGGCAGCCCACAATAGTCTGAATGGCACAGATGAGTAATGCACACTCATATATGTAAACCGGGGACATACCGAAGCCTGAGATCTAACCATGATAATGCCATATTTGAAGCGGTGGAAGGCAGGGAAGGAATTAGTCGCGCGTCCAATCGAAAAGCTGTAGAGACAGACCACGCCCGCCATAAGGCCAATTTATAGCTTTTGAGAAAGTCCACACCTGGGCCCCACTGATTGCGTTGCAGCAACTTTTCACAGCCTCATGAAATAGCCCTGCTAGAGAGTAATCAAGTCTGAAGGCCCGAGCATTCAGGGATTGCCACTCAGTTAGGGAGTACAATGCGAGTTGCTTTGATTGCGTCTCTGCATGTTTTCGAAAATGAAGTTTGATGAGAGGTCGAGTAGCTCAGTGCCAAAATACTTATTTTTATGGAAGGACGCTTTTATGTAGACCAGAATAAAATCGACATACAGATCCGAGGGGGTGCAGGAGCCCTGCTGAAGCGCGCTGGTCTCTCCATGGATAGTGTTTATGTCAGCTACCACAGTGGGAAAATTGCCCCTAATACCGTATGCGAGGACACGACAATGATCGCCACGGAACTGGTCATCTAGCGTTCCTAATGATTTTGCAGGTGTCATGTTCCGTCAACACTGTCTGCCAGAGATCCTGTGAGAACACGAGCGCATGTCTCAGTATCAGAAAGCCACATTATTCAGTCTCGTGTGGACGAGACTGTTTCAGGCTGAATCGGACTCACCAACCTTTCGGTCATCATCATCTTGCTATTAAAAAAAAGCTTCCTGGCGCCTGTGAACGGGCACAGGCCCATCAGACTGGGTGCGTCCCGACGACACTACTTCAAGAAACGCATTCCTTGTACTCTCAGTGCTTCTTCTCTGATGGCATCCAAGTAAACGTATCTGGGGAAGATAGAGACGATGACTTCCAATGACGCATGCGGTAGATCCGACACTGGAAATAACACTTCACAGAAGTATATCATCAAAAGCTAAAGACCGAGGGGACAAAGTCTGCAGAAAAGAGAAACTTTCCGTTAGACTCATCTGGGCTGTGATGCGTTGCCCCTGCCAGCCAGTGAGTTGTGTAGCAGGGGTAGTGGAGACCGACTGCGAAGACGTGCAGCTCTTTGAATGCCAACACAGACGCCGCTCCTTTCCAGTATCGTCAACAACACTCATAACATCACCGTCCTTTACTATAAAGGATAACACATAGAATAACACATGTATATATAGATTATAGCATCCAATACGACCGTCAATATGCCTCCATGTAGATCAAGACAGGTAGGATGGTATTCGCGGCCTTATCCACCACCTTGACGACGCATGCATTCATGGTTCATTGATTCCTTTTAGAGGCAACCATGGGTACATATTGCAAGGCAGAAGCTTGAGAGAGAGATCTGACGATGTCACGCCCCAGACACCACACAACCATGCTTGGGAATACAATCCAGAGGCTTATATTGAGGTCGGTACAACAAACGACACGGCGGCGGAGAATAAGCAATGGAAAGCGGGCATCATTAGTAAGGCGCAGAACGTGAAGAAAGGGTCACGTACCCATTGGGCAACAAATACAAGAGTGCTAAATCGCTCAATGTGTTGTGTCCAATGGAACACCAGCCGCAGTAGTACTCTTGCGCGAAGTAAAGCAGCGTCTTGGAGAGTGTCATGGTCGCTGAGGCAAAACCAATCACCGGTGCGCCAGGCCAGCCGGACACGTGTGTGAGGTATACATAGGCAACATTGAGTGTGGTCTCCACCAAATTAAAAAGAGCTATGAGAAGGAAAAACAAAGAATTCGAAGGTGAGCGGAGCCTGGATGGACTACTTACACTGTGCGTTGGTAAACCCGTTGTTTTCTTCCAATGCCTTCATGCCATATACCTATTCGTTTTACGTGAAGACCAGCGCCTGATATCAATGATGAGAAGATGGACGCACATAATCTATGTCCTGGTATATTCCATATGGTTCCCAAATCCAGTGAAGATCTCCCCCGACCATTGAGCGTGGTCTAGACACAAGCTGGTGAGTCACTAGATCAATACACGGTGGATGCAACATGCCTGAAAAAGCAGTACCCAGCGTCCCAGAGGATGACGGGCATAGACAACAGAAACCAGAGGGTGATCCAGGTATGAGCCTTGATAGTCATGTTATCTGCGCCACGAAGAGGAAAAAAGAGTTGGACAGGACGTAAAGGGAGACCGAGACAAGAAGTAAAGGGTGAGGTGCACGAAATTCCGCTCAATCAATACAAATATGTGTTACCATGTGACATGAGTGGCTCGGGGACGCCCGTGCGCTCAGTGATCCCGCCCTCGCGCGAGGACATTCTCAGTATACAGGGATCATGGTCGGGTGCGCCAGGCTGGTCGTCGACCTCTGACGGTGTTCTGTCGGGAATGAAGGTTTCTTTGGGAAGTGTGTCCCATCTGGATAGGTGCGCGGCGGAGAAGGCAAGCGGGAGGTTGGACATGGGTGAAGTGCGGATTAAAGGCGTGCACGCCTCTCCAGCATGGCGCACACACTGAAGACAAAGAACAGGAAAAGTAGTGACGTGATACCTAGCAATCTCGTTTGGTTAACGTTGACAACCTCCAGCTTAGTTTACTCTGTCGTCCAAGTCTACGACTGGAACGGGGCGCATGCATAACATTGATGCTTTCTACCACTCAGTAGAGCTTCCAACTGGGGACTGGCGTGTTCGTCGTGTAAATATCCCCAACTGTGTGACTGGAGGCGGACGACTAAAGTCTCACTGCTGAGTCACAGAAACCCAATGGCTTCCCTGTCATTTCTGGCCATATTATTCTTACGACAGAGACGAACCCATCAACCAGCTTTTCCCATCCGTGTATCGTGTCACCCCCAATTCTAAAGACGCCATCTAAGGTCTGTCTCTATGTCTGCTCTTTACCACCACAATCGAGCTTGCACGCACTTTCCAGGCACTTCACTCATTTCTGTTCCTCTCGCAAAACCTCACCGTATTTCATCTGACAGGAAATACGAGGTCCTGCGTCTACCTTATTCATTCGTATGGCTCTCAAGTTCTCAACTCACCCTGCACAAGCCAGCATGTCCAGCCGCGCCGTTTCACTTGTGAGAAATTGTGCCCAAGCTTCGTGCCTGGTCAGTTCTCTTTGGCTGCGCTGCCAGAGTGCGGCAGTCACACGCCGCGGAGGATGCGTGAGATCCATCCTCAATGTCCATGTTTTCTGGCATTGATCGAACCGGATAGAGGGCGATCTCAATCTTTGGAAACCCCAGCTCGTTTCGTTTCCTTGCTACTGACGCCACCTGTCATCCATATAGCAGACCAAAAGAATTTCACACCACTTTCACACTGCCTCGACCACCCTCATTTATGAACACAGTCCACCGAGACTCGAAGGTAGTGTTTCCTTACTGTGTTCCTCAGCACAGTTGCATTCTCTGCTGTTGGTACTGAACTGACTAGCATTCGTTAGTGCGTTGATGGATAGTCTTGCATTGCGTCGTTACGAAGCGAGTCTTCATGCGTTGAACGTGATTCAAGAAAGTTGGTGATGGAAGAGAATCGATGTCTTGGATGGGAAATTCAATATTATATTCAACACAGTGGCATGGTGGTAACAATGTCTCATCAAAGTTCTCCATCAATACAAAGAAGATTTCTCCAAGGACGTATTCTCACCCGGCGATCGTCAGAGGAATACCTAGAATCCAAACGAAGGAACAGGATCTGGCGATATCTAGGCTCTGGATCTGCCTCTTTAGGGATGATCACTAATATCCATGCATTATTGTTTCGTTTTAGTGGGGAAGGTAAGGCAGATGGTTTTCCGGGAGTTTGAACATGGGGTATCATTATTGTTATCTAGTTGTCCTGGCGGAGCTTGTGCTAGTAACTTCCATCAGAAAGGGGTACTAAATATTAAATGGTGATTGATGCGGGCCTCAAGGACTACTGAAGTGGCTTATCGAATTCCAAGTTCATTGAACCACTTTTAGCACTCATACACACCTCAAGTGACTAATTTAGATCGATAACCGCATGAGTCATGGCCATGCCATCGCCAGTCGCTGCGAACTCGCGAGACTTGGATCCTGGAGGGCCGCTCACCAATGCAGCTACGACATAATACTGTCTTCTGATATTGAAGGCAGCGAACTCATTTCTTGTCTTAGTCTCGGCCGGGGATACCACTTGTGAGCCCGTTTCATATCTCCGAAATCGAACTTGGCTGTTCAAATTATTAGCCGATCAACTACTACTCGCTTCGCTTGCGCCGGTTTGGCCAAGCGTCATATCGGTCATCTGTGCTTGCGTTGTCTCCAGCTAATCAAATTTTCCAGGTTAGAACGAGACAGCCATACGCCATCGCTGTGAAACGTTGATGATCTTAGCCGGGGCCCCACACACGGTGCTTTAAGTTGTCTATGCAACCACTGTCGAAGCGTGACGGCTGCGTCGAGTCGCGTGTCCGGAGGCGATAGAGGGGTCAAGTTCTTCCCATAAATATCCCTGGTCATCCTCACGTCAGTTTCACTGGACCGCCATCATGATACTGTCTGCGGTCCTGAGTGAGCTTTGGCTCACCACCACATGGGCATGGGATGACCCTTCCTCGTTGGTACAACGTGAAGCCACAAGCACCACGACGTACTCGCTGAATGTCACAAACTGCCCGGGTATGTTCCAGCCGTTTTCGACATGATCTGCGCCTCACACTAATACACTACAGGTTACACACTGGGATCACTGTCTGAGTCTACTCATGGTTTATCTGCTCAACTGACATTGGCTGGCGCGCCGTGTAATGCATTTGGCACGGATATAACGAATCTTACTATCCAAGTCACCTATCAATCCCAGACGACGTGAGTCACTTTCATGTATCATCGGAAACCCCCAGCGCTAAATGCTTTGTAATGTAGCCTACAAGTTACAATCTACGATACAGCAAATCAGCAATTTACGATTCCAGAGTCGGTTATTGAGCGTCCAGCTGCTCCATCCAAGTCGTTCACAGGAGACTCGGATCTTGTATTCAATTATGACACGTCGCCGTTCGCTTTCTGGATCACGCGTCGCTCCGACCCTGACGCAATGCCCATATTTGATACCCGAATCTCATCACTTCCTCCGACACCTATACCCCCTTTCAACTCCTCCGATCCCAGCACAGCGTTTGATGGGTTCCCTTTGGTGTTTGAGGATCAATATCTTCAGGTAAACTTTCGTGTTTGAGATATCTTTACAAGCTGCTACTGCCTTCTGTGTAGGTTGCGTCTGCACTCCCATATGGGACAAACATCTATGGGCTGGGGGAAGTAATTGCAAGTAGTGGCTTCCGACGTGATATAGGTACAGATGGAGGCGTCAGCACTATACAAACCCTCTGGGCTCGCGACGTCGGAGATCCCATTGACCAGAACATGTGAGACAGTGAAGATGACAGGGACACATGACTGACGTGTTTCAGGTATGGCTCACATCCCATCTACTTGGAGCATCGCTTCAACGAGACGACCAACACATCCTCGGCGTCCGGAGTTTTACTACTTAGGTGATAATGACCCTCGTATTAATGCGAATGACTTCTAACGGCTGGGCAGCTCCGCAGGGTCCGATATCTTCTTGCAAACCCCGCCCAACTCAGAGGTGTCGCTTATTGAATACCGGCTGCTTGGCGGAATTCTTGACTTTTACTTTTTCTCTGGACCCACGGATACTGAAGTGATTGCTCAATACGGAGAAATAATTGGCTATCCCACTTGGCAACCAGCTTGGGGCTTCGGATTCCACTTGTGCAGGTAAGCCAATGATTAGCCACCTTTCTCTTTGTTGACTAGAACGATGGGACCAAGATGGGGATATGTCAACATCAGTGAAGACATAGCAAATGTTGAGGCTATGCGGGCCGCGAATATTCCTCTCGAAGGTTGGTTATCCATCATGTCTAATGAATCTCAGCTAAAGGGGATCCAAGTCCAGTGGAATGATATTGATTTGTATCACGCATATCGCGACTTTACAACTGATCCTGTGAGGTTCCCTGCAGAAGAACTTCAACAGTTCATCGAGCAATTGGTTGGTCTCTCAATGTGACATAGTAAATGAGGTGACTAAACTGTCTTGTTAGGCTTCCAGTCACCAGCACTGTAGGAATTCTACCCACGACTCGTTTTGTGCCCTGAGTATTTAACTATTCCATTTCGTAGACATACCAATTGTAGATGTGGGGCTTGCAATCACGATCAACTCAACTGATGTGGTGAGCTCTAGTCTCACATTGTTCCATACCCTCGCTCATCATCCTCTGCAAGTATTACCCATTCTCTGAAGGAGTCAAGGAGTGAGCTTCATCAATTCTTCTGTGTCATATCTTACCTCACCCTGGGTAGCAATACGTTCGTTAAGAATCCTGACGGATCTCCCTATGTCGGGCAAGTCTGGCCTGGTTACTCTGTGTTCCCTGACTGGTTTGCGGAGAATACCCAAGCGTGGTGGACAGCGTCATTGAAGAACTGGACTGAACTCGGCGTCGACCTCTCTGGAATCTGGCTTGATATGAATGAGCCTAGCTCGTTCTGCTCTTACTCTTGGTAAGTTGGCTTCGGGGACCGGTTAGGTTCAGAGTTGAGATTTTAAACATAGCGGTACTGGTGCGAATCTCTCAGCGTTGCAACCGTTTGACCCAGCCGGTACAGTTGTAACTGGTTACCCTGAGTGGTGAGCGTCACTTAAGACTTTTGCCACAGCGACATGCTGATTGTTATTCTCCCGAAGTTACAATGAAACCCTTTGGGGACCTAGTGGGAATATGACAATCAATGGAACGTCGACCAACTCATGCCAGCCTGGAACTATCGAGACGCTTTCGAAATGTGGCGTTGGCGCTGGAGGCGAGCCGAATGATAACTTGACGTACCCACCATATTCTATTCACAACGGTTAATTCTTAATGTCCTTTTCATGCGCGGTGATTCACCCTCTTGTTCTCAGGTTACGGCGCGCTTTCTAAAAATACGTTGGCTACAAATGCCACTCATTACGGCGGCTATGTCGACCTCAACGTGCACAATCTTTTTGGAATGATGGAAGAGAAGGCGACACATCTTGCCCTGCAGAGTGTCTTTAATGGCAAGAGACCTTTCCTGATTAGCCGCTCGACCTTTCCCTCCGCCGGAAAATGGACTGGTCACTGGGTACGTCCTGCCAGTCAGAGACTGTTACACAAAAGTTATCCAAATTATAGCTCGGGGATAATTACAGCAAATGGCAATACATGTACTTGAGCATCCAAGGTATCCTACAGTTCCAGATCTATCAAATTCCGATGGTCGGTGCCGATACGTGTGGTTTCAGTAAGTTTTCCTCTGATGCTGAAACAGGTGGACTGTGATAGCTCTTAGATGACAATACCGACGAAGAACTGTGCAACAGGTGGATGCAGCTCTCTGCCTTCACCCCATTCTACAGGAACCATAACACATATGGTGCTCTCCCTCAGGAGCCTTACCGGTGGGACAGTGTTGCAAACGCATCACGCATTGCCATTGCTGCTCGATACTCGATGTTGCCATACTGGGTACGTGCACTGAGTCAGACTGTACTAGAAGTGGACTGACGTATTGGGCGACAGTACACTCTTTTTGCCAATGCTTCTACCAACGGTCTCCCGCCCGTGCGGGCCTTGTTCTACGAGTTTCCCAATGAGCCGGAGCTTTTCCGTGTCGACAGACAGTGGTTGATTGGTGCTGACATTCTTATCACGCCCGTGTTGGCCCCAGGAGCAACCACTGTTGACGGTGCGTCCCAGCCTCATCCATGCAAGCTTTTACCTGAAGATTGTCCCAAGGCATCTTCCCTGGCAGAGGCACCGTCATTTGGCGTGACTGGTGGACCCATGCAGTCGTCGACGCCGTTCCTGGTGCAAACACGACATTGAGCGCTCCCATTAGCCACATCAACGTCCACGTTCGGGATAGCTCCATCTTACTCTTACACCAGGAGCCTGCGTATACGACCTACGAGACCTGTCAGGGGCCGTACGCGCTCCTCATATCTTTGAACGCGGCTGGTACTGCTTCGGGCAATGCCTACGTTGACGATGGTGAAAGCTATCCTCCCGGAGCGCACCGAATTGTGTACTTCTCTGTCAACAGTGGCACCTTGTTAATCAAGGGCAAGGGTGGATACTCTATCCATCAGGAACTCCAGACTGTCACTATCCTTGGTGTTCAGCAGCCGATGACAGTCAAGCTGAATTCCATCAAGGTGGAAGACTGGACGTACAATGCGGCGAATGAAGAGCTGACTATTTCAAATTTGGGTATCGATCTGAATTGGTGGCGGACGACCGTGGGATGGGAGTAGAGTGTGAGGATGCTGCCTTCGCTCATTGTGAAAGTTGGATTGGCTGCAAGTTTGTTTTTCGATGTTTCTTTCGGATATTTTGCGCCTCTTTTGATGATTATGGGGGGCGTAACGAACATTTGGAATCTGTTTTCACCTAGCGCAACTGTGTAATAGATCTGGGCGACTCCGCTGCCCCGATTTACGTTTCTGAGGACATGAGCTGACTGGGATGGGATGAGACTATGGGCATCACACATCTGTTTGGGTTCTCAAAATCTCAGTGCTTAGCACATACGTATGTCAAGGACGCAACAAGACTTGGTGTAGGTGGCTTATGCAGGTATGGTTCAGCTAACTGCAGTCTCGTTTTCAACTTCTCGCCGACCAGTGCAGTCATCGCCCACCAGCACCGTGCCGGTTGTTTCTCGCGGCAGGACCGTCCTTCAATGGTCATCAATGAACTCGTTTCGGCCCTGACTGGCTCATCGCTCATCCTGTCAGTCGTTGCGCCAACTTACGGAGCTCGCGTTGCTGCGTCACGAACTTGTTCGATGTCAATGGATATCCGTCGAACAACACCAATAGAATAGATATGTTTGATACAAAATAACATACATGGTCATCCAACACAGTCCGCCCTACGCAACAAGTGTTTCGACAGACACGGAAAGGATGTCTTGCTTGACATCTTCATTGGTTTTCTGCGACGTTGACTTTCAAGATAGAGTACATTCATAACTGCATAGAGTAGTGCAACTTCCTGATTTACTGCTTCTTTTTAGACGATACCCTTGTAGCACTCTGCGAGACAGCAGCCTGTGAGAGAGATTTCACAATGTCTCCTCCAAGACGCCATATGATCATGCCTGGGAATATGACCCAGAGCCTATTATAAGATTAGCATCACGGATAGCAGAGTCGTGAACTAGGATATCAAGTGCAAAGACACATACGCGTTTGGAATCATCCAATAGGACACCATATCGCCCAATGTGTTGTGTCCAATTGCACACCCACCGCAATAGTACTCTTGTGCCAAGTAGAGTACCGTCTTGGAAAGCGTCATCGTCGCTGAAGCAAACCCGATCAGAGGTGCGCCCGGCCAACTGGACATGTGTGCGAGGTATACATAGGCAAGGTTGAGCGTCGTCTCTGCGATGTTGAGAAGAGCTGTGAAAAAAAGGAAAAAGGAACGGAAGAAAGTGAGATAGAGCTTAGCGAACTAGAAAAACGCTCACCAAGTGCGTTGGGGGCGCCGTTATTCTCCTCAAAGGCTTTCACGCCATATACCTATTCTGTTGTAAGTAGGTTGCTCATCGACGCGAAATAGGACTCACATAATCAATTTCCTGGTACAGCGTGTACGGTTCCCAAAGCCAGTGAAGATCTCCCCTGACCATCGAACATGGCCTACGTTTTGTAATAGAAGTGATTCACAAACGACAGTGAGACATACCTAAAAAAGCAGTACCCTGCATCCCAGAGGATGATGGGTGCAGACAAGAGAAACCAGATCGTAATCCAGGTATAAGTCTTGATGGCCATATCGTCTACCCTGCGAAAGAGGCGGACCACGGAGACACCAGGATGAAACAAGAAGACGTTGGCAGTACCAACATATGACCTGCCCTTAACGGCAAGGAAGGGCCGCAGCTTCTGCGAAGTAGCAAAGACGGTCAGCGTGGGCAAGGCAATATTATTATGATCGTGTCATTCTTTCGAGTCTGATCGGGGCATGTGTGGAGTGGACATTCGAAAAGGGCGAGCATGATGGGAGATAGGTTTGAAGTTGTAGAAGGTTACATGCCTTTAGTACAAAGTTGAGTTGACCACAAAGAACGTTAGAGAACAAAGTGCTCAAAGTAGTGACTTAATAAGATTGAACTCGTCACCAGCCTTGATCTGAATGTCTTCACGGTCTTCAACTTGAAAGTATGGATCTGACTTTCACTATGTGACTTGTGAGTCTGAGCATTCCCAACAGTTACATCTGGGCTGTTACGGATGAGCAAGTGGCGAGACTCAGAGGGTTAGTGTGTGACGACCACGCATGAGTCCAGCTCGCGCCCAGGAAGAGGCATTTCGACACTGCACTTCTCTCTTGTTTTACAGGCTGCATTAATTCAACTTGGTCATGACCAACTACAATGCTTAGCAGGCTACTCGATCCAACGCAGTACTAGTCGGAAAGATGTGTTGGAAACGCTCAAATTTTCATCAAGATTCGGATCCATGCGAAGCCATCTGCACTCCCATAGGGACGAACATTTATAGATTAGGCAAGGTGATTGCAAGCAGTGGCTTCCAACGCGATATAGGTATAGATGGAGGCGTCGGTACTATACTAACCCACTAGGCTCGCGGTGCCCAAGATCCTATTGGTGCGAACGTAATAGTAGCAGGTAGTTTTCGTGTCAATGAGGGTATTACTGCTATGATGCAGTGAAGCCGCCATCAAGAGGATAAATACACAAAGAACACATAAATGTCTACCGCGAGTATAGGTACTTTCCGAAGTAAAAGAGTCCCAGCCGAGGTTGAACGTTAAGCAGCCATCCAGAGCATCATTCCATCTCCATCTCCATGCCGCCGCACACAGTTGCGCTTGACAGGATCGTCGTCCATATTGTTGAAACTGGCATCATACTTGGCGTCACTCCGACTCTCGGACACAGACAGGAACTCTGGTGCGAGAGCGAGCCAGACTGTGACCGGATTGACAAGCGAGGAAGAGACCACCCTGTTGTGGCGTCTTCAAAGGTATTAGAGTTAGTTAGGGTTAGGTTAGTTAGGTTAGGTTAGGGTTAGTTAGGTTAGTTAGGGTTTAGGTTAGGTTAGTTAGGTTAGTTAGTTAGGGTTAGGTTAGTTAGGTTAGTTAGGTTAGTTAGGTTAGTTAGTTAGGTTAGTTAGTTAGTTAGTTAGGTTAGTTAGTTAGGGTTAGTTAGGTTAGTTAGTTAGGTTAGGTTAGTTAGGTTAGTTAGTTAGGGTTAGGTTAGTTAGGTTAGTTAGGTTAGTTAGGTTAGTTAGTTAGGGTTAGGTTAGTTAGTTAGGTCGGGGAGCTAACGGTAAGTTGTGTAACTAGCTATCAGTTTGGAAGGCGCTAGTCTGGCACAAAG